>PVHX01005893.1:0-106914 GCA_004024805.1 Geosciurus inauris | reverse complement strand
ATCCACTTATCAATGAGTACATTCGGCATTTGGTTTTCTGAGATTGGCTTACTTCACTTAGCATGATATTCTCCAACTCCATCCATTTACCTGCAAATGCCATAATTTTATTCTCTCTTATTGCTGAGTAATATTCCATTGTGTATATATACCACAGTTTCTTTATCCAGTCATCTATCGAAGGGCATCTAGGTTGGTTAGGTTTCAATACTATCAATGTATTACAAGGTCCCTAAAGCTCTTATCATTCATGAACCTCCCAGATTTCTAAGGAGACATATATAGATGTTTAGGAGCCTGAGTGGAATTGCAAGGGATGAGAAGAAATAGGTTAGTGTTTGCTCTGGAAGGGAAGAGAGCTGGTTGTTGACTGATGGAAGTTTCCACAGCAATGTCATGGGAGGAATTTGGTTAGAGAGAGTAGGACAGAGTCAGGGCAGTCATTCATATTATGGATTTTTAGGGACTTATAGAACAAAATAATTTGAGAGGTAGAAAATTACTTCCTGATGTGATACATGTAAATTGAGGCACAGATAAAAATAAGGTGACTATAAACCTTGATTTGTCAAGGACTGTCCTCATTTATGCCTGTTGTACTGGCATAATTATTAATAACACCTATGATAGCCTGTGCCTAGTGATCTTCTGCACAGTATTCACATAGGAAATCCCGTACCACGTTGTACCACAGTTGGTTTAACTATAGAATAAAGATTCTGAGATTAGATTGTAAAAGACAGATTCATTCTTATTCTCTCTGTCTCATCATTCCCTCTAGGAGACACCTGATGCCTTGTCATTAGCAGCCTTATAGAATGAAGAATTGAAGCCTATGCCAATAGCCATTTAAGCAACCTTGGAAATATATCCTCCAGCCAGACCCATCAAGCCTGGATGACTGAAGCCTGGGCCTATATCTTGATTACACATTTATGAGAGATCATGAGATAGAGCTGTGAGCTTACCCTCTCCCAGATTTATGACTCTGAGAAGTGTGCAAGATAATATGTTCCTTGTTTTAATATGTTTAATTTTGGGATAATTTTTATACAGCAAAATAGAACAAATGCAACATTATTCTACCCTCAAAAGTATCTTGATTTGGATGAAGAATTATAAGGTGACTCTATAAAAAGGTAATATGTTAATAGAAGTCTCCTTCATGAATTTATTAGTGGATGTTCTTTTTTATTGACAGTTGAAGATTTCACTATGACATTATTACACAGATACTTAAGAAAGTTATCAGGACAGAGGCATTTGATAGTGTCAAAAGACTAAGACTGTGGATTCTGAAGTAAGAAAGATGGTAAGAAAATTAGATTTGAAAACAAATTTACCTGGATTTGAATTCTGATACCACCGTTTACTGACCTTGAAGCATTACTTAGCTTCTCTCTTCCTCAGTTTTATCATATGAAAAATGGGAATAATAATGCTAACTTCCTCATAGGAATTTTTTTTTTTTCATTAAATGTATTTCAAATGGGCTGGGATTGTAGCTCAGTGGTAGAGTGCTTGCCTCGCATGCGTGAGGCACTGGGTTTGATCCTCAGCACCACATAAAAATAAACAAATAAAATAAAGATATTTATGTCCATCTACAACTAAAAAAATTTTAAATGTATGTCAAGTATGTACAGTGATGCTTGGCATACATAAGTATTCAATAAGAATTACCTGTTAATATTGCAATAAGGAATTAAATCAATGTTTTTCCTCTTTTTCATTTATGCACAAATAGATATTTATTTTCCAGTGGTATTCTCATTGATTCATTAAATGTTTTGATATTCTTACTCTGTGCAAGGGAAATAAGGTAGAAATATGTCATCTCTTAAGGAACTTACAAAGTAGTTGGAAAAATTTCCATACCCTTTCTTGCATATTGTCTATATTGTATAATGTATACATTAAATATACATATGATTGTGGATTTGGTATAAACAGAGGAGTGGGATAGCTGAGTCAAATGGTAGTTCCATTCCCAATTTTCTGAGGAATCTCCACACTGCTTTCCAAATTGGTTGCACCAATTTTCAGTCCCACCACTTACAAAGTAGTTGGAAAAATTTCCATACCCTTTCTTGCATATTGTCTATATTGTATAATGTATACATTAAATATACATATGATTGTGGATTTAACAATGGGTTGACATGCAAATTTTCAACTTTACAATGGTGTGAAAGTGATACATATCCAATAGAAATCATACTTTGAATTTTGAATTTTTTCTTTCCTTAGGTTGGTGATATGCAGTAAGATAGTCTCATGTGATGCTGGGAAGTAGCAGCAAGCCACATTTTCATCAGTCATGTGATCACCAGAGTAAATAACTGATATTCCATAGTGTACCATGTAGGTAAGCTATGATGTTTGTAGGTTAACGCATTGATGTATTAAATACATTATTGTCTTGTGTGATGATTTCAATTTAGGATGAATTATTGAGAAATAATCCCATAAGTTCAGGAACATCTGTATATCTATATATATGAATAAATTATTTATGAGTGCATTCACCATAAAAATTATACTAAAGCCAAGGGACAGATGATAAAGTACAGGTTGGATCCAAGGAAAAATGGGAGTGAAATTATTAGAAAACCACAGGGGAGTAGAATTGGGAATGGGATGCATTTCTGGTCATGAGAAGGCACTTTGAAGGAAATGTGGGAAGTAGAAAGTCTACATAAGGTGCCTGGTTGATGGCTGTATCCACAATTTTTTGAGCAGTGCCTGGAACATAGTGAATATTCAGCCAATATTTGTCAAATGAATGTATTGACAATAAAAAATAACAACTGTTAAAAAAGCGAAGAAGGAGAATTGGAACATTTGGAAAGGAAGACAAAGGACTGGATGACTACTAATTTGGTGAGAAGAGATATTTTGAAGTCATGATGTTGGAGATTAGTTGTATTGTGTGGGAGAGGTGAATTTAGTGGTCTTCCATCTCGTGGTGATAGTTGAAGGCAAAAGGAGACAGATGAACTTTTTATGAAGTCAATGAGAAATTTTCACTGAAAGAAGTGCAAAGGAGGACTGATTGCATAAGTGTGGGGTGGGAGATGAGGTGTTCAGGCATACATGAAGGGAAGGACAAGGTAGAGGAGCTAGTTTAAGAGCCATCAGAGGGGATCAAAAATCTGTAGAACTGAGTGGCTATTAACATTGATATGGCTGTGTCACTGTAGTATGATGATTTTAAGTCCTTTGGTATAAACAGAGGAGTGGGATAGCTGAGTCAAATGGTAGTTCCATTCCCAATTTTCTGAGGAATCTCCACACTGCTTTCCAAATTGGTTGCACCAATTTTCAGTCCCACCAGCAATGTATGAGTGTACCTTTTCCCCCACATCCTCATCAACACTTATTATTGCTTTTGTTCTCGATAATTGCCCTTTTGACTGAAGTGAGATGAAATCTTAGAGTAGTTTTGATTTGCATTTCTCTAATTGCTAGAGATGATGAACAGTTTTTCATGTTTGTTGATCAATTGTATTCTGTGAAGTGTCTGTTCATTTCCTTAGCCCATTTGTTGATTGATTATTTGGTTTTTAAAAATTTATTTATTCTACTTAGGTATAAATGACAGCAGAATGCATTTTGATTCATTATACACAAATGAAGCACAACTTTTCATTTCTCTGGTTGTACATGATATAGGGTTGCACCATATGTGAAGTCATACATGAACCTAGGGCAATGATGTCCATCTAATTCCACCATCTTTCCTGGCCCCATGTCCTCTCCCCTTCTCTCCCAACCCACTGACAAAAGTTTCTCCATTATTCTCATGCCCATTCCCCTATTATGGATCAGCATCCACTTCTCAGAGAGAACATTCTGCCTTTGTTTTTTGTTTTTGGATTGGCTTACTTCACTTAGCATGATATTCTCCAACTCCACTCATTTACCTGCAAATGCCATAATTTTATGCTCTTTTACTGCTGAGTAATATATCATTGTGTACATATACCAGAGTTTCTTTATCCATTCATCTCTTGAAGGGAACCTAGTTGGTTCCACAGTTCAGCTATTGTGAATTGAGCTGCTATGAACATTGAAGTGGCTGCGTCACTGCAGTATTCTGTTTTTAAGTCCTTTGGGTATAGACTGAGGCATGGAATAGCTGGGTCAAATGGTGGTTCCATTCCAAGTTTTCTAAGGAATCTCCATACTGCTTTCCAGATTGGTTGTACCAATTTGCAGTTCCACCAGCAATTTATGAGTGTGCCCCCCCCCCACATCCTCATCAACACTTATTGTTTTTGTATTCTTGATAATTGCCATTCTGACTGGTGTGAGATGAAATCTGTGAGTTACTTTTCTCTAATGGCTAGAGATGTTGAACATTTTTTCATATATTTGTTGATCAATTATTTACCTTCTCTGAGAAGTGTCTGTTCAGCTCCTTAGCTCATTTATTGATTGGGTTGTTTGTTTTTTTGTTGTTAAGTTTTTGAGTTCTTTTTTTCATATTTAATTTATTTATTTGTTCTATTTAGGCTTACATGATAACAGAGTGCAATTTGATTCATTGTACATAGATAGAGGATAACATATCAATTCTCTAGTTGTAAGTTGTATAGAATCACAACATATATGCAGTCATACCTAAAGTTAGGGTTATGATGACCATCATATTCCACCACCTTTACTGTCTCCATGCCCCCTCCCCCCGATACACTTGTGAACAGAGTTCCTCCATTGTTCCCGTGTCCTTCCCCACATATGGATCAGCATCCACTTATCAACGAGCACATTTGGCATTTGGTTTTCTGAGATTGGCTTACTTCACTTAGAATGATATTCTCTAACTCCATCCATTTACCTGCAAATGCCATAATTTTATTCTCTTTTATTGCTGAGTAATATTCCATTGTGTATATACACCACAGTTTCTTTATCCATTCATCTATCGAAGGGCATCTAGGTTGGTTCCACAGTTTAGCTATTGTGAACTGAGCTGCTATAAACATTGAAGTGGCTGCAGTACTGTAGTATGCTGTTTTTAAGTCTTCTGGGTATAGACCGAGGAGTAGGATAGCAGGCTCAAATGGTGGTTTCATTCCAAGTTTTCTAAGGAATCTCCATACTGCTTTCCAGATTGGTTGCACCAATTTGCAGTTCCACCAGCAATGTATGAGCATGCCTTTTTCCCCACAACCTCACCAACACTTACTGTTGTTTGTATTCTTGATAATTGATATTTTGACTGGCATGAGATGAAATCTTAGGGTAGTTTTGATTTGCATTTCTCTGATTGCTAGAGATGTTGAACAATTTTTCATATGTCTGTTGATGGATTGTATATCTTCTTCTGTGAAGTTTGTGTTCAGCTCTTTGGCTCATTTATGATTGGTTGTTAGTTTTTTTGTTAAGTTTTTTGAGTTCTTTATATATCCTGGAGATGAGTGCTCTATCAGATGTGTGTGTGTGGCAAAGATTTGTTCCCAGAATGTTGGCTCTCTGTTCACTTTATTGATTATTTCTTTTGCTGAGAAGAAGCCTTTTAGTTTGAATCCATCCAATTTGTTTATTCTTGATTTTATTTCTTGTGCTATAGGAGTCTTGTTAAGGAAGTATGGTCCTAATCTGACATGATAAAGATTTGGGCCTATTTTTTCTTCTATTAGGTATTGGGTCTCTGTTCTGATTCCCAGGTCCTTGATCCACTTTGAGTTGAATTTTGTGTATGGTGAGAGATAGGGGTTTAGTTTCATTTTGCTGCATATGGATTTCCAGTTTCCCCAGCACCATTTGTTGAACAGGCTATCTTTTCTCCAGTGTACGTGTTTGGCTCCTTTATCTAGTATAAGGTAACTGTATGTAAGTGGGTTCATTTCTGTGTCTTCTATTCTATACCATTGGTCTACATGTCTATTTTGGTGCCAGTACCATGCCATTTTTGTTACTATAGCTTTGTAGTATAATCTGAGGTCAGGTATTGTGATGCCTCCTGCTTCACTCTTCTTGCTAAGGATTGCTTTGGCTATTCTGGGTCTCTTATTCTTCTAAATGAATTTCATGATTGCCTTTCTATTTCTATAAGGAATGAGGTTGGGATTTTAATTGGGATTGCATTGAATCTATATAGCGCTTTGGGTAGTATGGCCATTTTGACAATATTGATTCTGCCTATCCAGGAGCATGGGAGATTATTCCATCTTCTAAGGTCTTCTTCAATTTCTTTCTTCAGTGTCTTGTAGTTTGCATTGTAGAGGTCTTTCATCTCTTTTGTTAAATTGATTCCAAAGTATTTAATTTTTTTTTGAGGCTATTGTGAATGGGATAGTTTTCCTAATATCTCTTTCAGAGGGTTTATCACTGATGTATAGAAATGCATTTGATTTATGGATATTGATTTTATATCCTGCTACTTTGCTGAATTCATTTATTAATTCTAGACGTTTTCTGGTGGAATTTTTTGGATCCTCTAAGTATAGAATCATGTCATCAGCAAATAATGATAATTTGAGTTCTTCTTTTCCTATTTTATCCATTTAATTTTTTTTCTTCTAATTTCTCTGGCTAGAGTTTCAAGGACTATATCATATGGAAAGAGTGCATCTCTGTCTTATTCACATTTTTAGAGGGAATGCTTCCAATTTTTCTCAATTTAGAATGTTGTTGGACTTGGGTTTAGCATAGATAACTCTTGCAATGTTGAGGTATGTTCCTACTATCCCTAGTTTTTCTAGTGTTTTGAACATGAAAGGATGCTGTATTTAGTCAAATACTTTTTCTGCACCAGTTGATACAATCGTATGATTCTCATCTTTGAGTCTATTGATGTGATGGATTATGTTTATTGATTTCTGTATGTTGAACTAACTTTGCATCTCTGGAATGAACCCCACTTGATCATTTTTTTACATATGTTTTTGTATGTGATTTGCCCAAATTTTAATGAGAATTTTTTGCATCTATGTTCATCAGGGATATTGGCCTAAAGTTTTCTTTCTTTGATGTGTTTCTGTCTAGTTTTGGTATCAGGGTGATACTAGCCTCATAGAATGAGTTTGGAAGGGTTCTCTTCTTCTATTTTATAAAATAATTTGAGGCATATTGGTATTAATTTTTCTTTGTAGATCTTTTAGAACTTGGCTGAGAACCCACCTGGTCCCAGGCTTTTCTTTGTTGGTAGGCTTTTGACGGCGTCTTCTATTTCCTTACTTGAAATTGATATGTTTAAATTGTGTATGTCCTTCTGGTTCCGTTTGGGCAGATCATATGCCTCTAGAAGTTTGTTGATGTCTTTGGGGTTTTCTATTTTTCTGGAGTTTTGGGGTTTTCTATTTTACTGGTTTTCTATTTTACTATTTTATAAATTTTCAAAGTAGTTTCTAATTATACTCTGTATTTCAAAAGTGTCTGTTGTGATATTTCCTTTTTCATCACAAATTTTATTAATTTGGGTTTTCTCTCTCCTTTTCATTAGGATGGCTAAGAGTCTGTCAATTTAATTTATTTGTTCAAAGAATCAGCTTTTTGTTTTGTCAGTTGTTTGAATTATTTCTTTTATTTCAATTTCATTGATTTCAGCCCTGATTTTAATTATTTCTCATCTTCTTCTTTTGTTGTTGGTTTGTTTCTTTTTTCCTAGGGCTTTGAGATGTAGTGTCAGGTTGTTTATTTGTTGACTTTTTCTTCTTTTAATGAATGAGCTTAATGCAGTGAAATTTCCTCTTAGTACTGCCTTCATAGTGTCTCAGTGATTTTGATATGTTGTATCAGAGTTCTCATTTATCTCTGAGATTTTTTTTATCTCCTCCCTGATGTCTTTTGTTATCCATCCATCATTCAATAGCATATTATTTAGTCTCCAGATGTTGGAGTAGTTTCTATTTTTAATCTGTTATTGATTTCTAATTTTATCCCATTATGGTCAGATAGAATGCAGGGTAGTATCTCTATTTTTTAATATTTGCAAAGACTTGCTTTGTGGCATAACATATGATCTATTTTGGTGAAGGATCCATGTGCTTCTGAGAATAAAGTGTATTTGCTCATTGATGGATGGAATATTCTATATATGTCTATGAAGTCTAAATTATTGATTGTTTTATTGAGTTCTTTGATTTCTTTGTTTTAGTTTTTGTTTGGAAGATCTATCCAATGATGAGAGAGGTGTGTTAAAGTCACCTGTATTATTGTGTTGTGCTCTGTTTGATTCTTGTAGTTGAGAAAGGTTTGTTTAATATACATAGATGCCCTATTGTTTGGGGCATAGATATTTATGATTGTTATGTCTTGTTGATGTATGATTCTCTTAAGCAGTATAAAATGTCCTTCTTTATCCCTTTTCACTGACTTTAGTTTGAAGTCTACTTTATCTGATGTGAGGATAGAAACCCCTGCTTGTTTATGTGGTCCATGTGAGTGATATGTTTTTTCTTATCCTTTCACTTTCAGTCTGTGGATGTCTTTTCTTGTGAGATGATTCTCATGAAGGCAGAATATTGTTGGGTCTTTTTTTTTTTTTTTTTTTAATTCAGTCGGTCAGTCTGTGTCTTTTAATTGATGATTTAGGCCATTCACATTCAGGGTTATTATTAAAATATGATTTCCAATCCCAGTCATTTTGGCTTATTTTTGATTTTTAACTTGACTTGGTTTCTCCTTTTTTTAAAAAAAATATTTTTTAGTTGTAGGCAGACATAATACCTTTATTTTTATTTTTATGTGGTGCTGAGGATTGAGCCCAGTGCCTTACCAGTGCTAGGTGTACACTCTACTGCTGAGTCACAACTCCAGCCCTTGGTTTCTCCTTTGATTGTCCTTTCCTTTAGTGTATTTCCTCTCTTTTCAGGTTTTCATTGTTGGTTATCATTTCCTCCTCATGGAATATATTGCTGAGAATGTTCTGTAGTGCAGGCTTTCTTGGTGTAAATTCTTTTAACTTTTGTTTATCATGGAAAGTTTTTATTTCATCGTCAAGTTTGAAGCTTAATTTTCTGAATATAAGATTCTTGGTTGGTATCCATTTTCTTTTAGAGCTTTGTATATGTTGTTCCTGGATCTCCTGGCTTTGAGGGTCTGGGTTGAAAAATCTGTTGAGATCCAAATTGGTCTCCTCCTATATATAATCTGATTCCTCTTTCTTGCAGCTTTTAAAATTCTATCTTTATTCTGTATGCTAGGCATTTTCATTATAATGTGCCTTGGTGTAAATATGTTGTAATATTATATATTTGGTGTCTTGTAAGCCTCTTGTATTTGATTTTCCAATTCATTCTTCATGTTTGGGAAATTTTCTGATATTACTTCATTGAAGTGATTGTACATTCCTTTGGTTTGAAACTCTGTGCCTCCTTTGTCCCAACAAATCTTAGATTTGGTCTTTTTATGCTATCCCATAATTCTTGAATGTTCTGCTCATGGTTTCTTACCATATTCATTGTATGGTCAACTGTATTTTCAGAATAGTATATTTTGTCTTCATTATCTGAGGTTCTGTCTTCCAAGTGATCTAATCTTCTGGTGATGCTCTCTATTGAGTTTTTCCTTTGGTTTATTGTTTCCTTCATTCCAAGCATTTCTGATTGTTTTTTCCCCCCACAACTTCTACCTCTTTCTTGAAGTATTCTTTTGCTACCTTTGTTGGTGTGGTCAATGGTTGCCTTTATTTGCATTCTTATCTCTTTGTTGGAGTGATCAATTTTTGCCTGTATTTGCCACTTAAGCCATTCTTTAAT
The DNA here is from genome assembly GCA_004024805.1 of Geosciurus inauris. Classification (NCBI taxonomy): domain Eukaryota; kingdom Metazoa; phylum Chordata; class Mammalia; order Rodentia; family Sciuridae; genus Geosciurus; species Geosciurus inauris. Next base: position 97,204 of record PVHX01005893.1, on the reverse strand, counting down.
TCACAGATCATTTTAATTATGTGCATTTTGAATTACTTCTCTGATATTTCATCAACTACACTGACAATGGATTATATTATTGTAGTATCTTGGTTTATTTGGGGCACTTTATTCCCTTATTTTTTTATTTTGATTATGTGTATTCCTTTCTTGCAGTGCTGATCTGAGATATTGTAGTTTCTATCCTATAATCTTGCAGTGACCCTACAGATTACCTGTACCTCATCTTGGAGTTTACTTCCAGTCCCCAGCAGGTGTCCCCAGATGGAAACTACAGCAACTAAAGAGGGTGGTGGCCATAGTGGACATAACTCAAGATAGCAGTGGGGGTGGCCCAAGATGGATGCAAACACTTTCAGAGAAGGGCCTGAATGGGTGAGACTTACAATGGCACTGGGCTGACTGATCTGAGATGTAGTGCTGTGGCATGCTGACCTGCGGTGGGCAGCTGCCTGCAGGCCCTGTCTATTGTCCCAAGGTGGAGGCTACTACCTGGGGAGAGTTATAGCAATGGCTTCATTGTCCCAAGATGTATGCTGGAAGGAAGTGACAGTGTAGACCTCCACTCTGCACAGGGGTGGTCCTGGGCCTGGGCTTTCACACAGGCCTGCAGGGGTAGACTTGGGCCTGACCTTGGCCTGGCCTCCACCAGGGTTCCTGGAGGTGTTCTTGGGCCTGGGCCTGGGTCTGGGATCCCACAGGTCTGCAGGGGCTCCTGCACTGAAAGATGGGGGCAATCCTGAGCCTGACTTAGGCCTGGGCTCCTGAAGGGTTTTCTGGAGGTAGTCCTACCCCTCCGTCTGGGTTCCCATGTGGGTCGACTGTCAGTGGGGACATTCCTGGGCCTCACCTAGGCTGGGTTCTGGCAGAGGTCCCTGGAGGTGGTCCTGGGCCTGGGCTTGGGCTCCCACAGGTCAGCAGAGGCTCTGGTGTGGAACAGTGGGGGTTGTCCTGGGCCTGTCTTAGGCCTAGGCTCCTGCGGAGATCCCTGTTGGTAGTCCTGGGCCTGGGCCTGGGCTCTCGCCTATTTTGTTTTTTGGTGTTAAGTTTTTTGAATTCTTTATATATTCTGGAGATTAGTGCTCTGAGGTGCATGTAAATATTTTCTCCCATTCTATAGGCTCTCTCTTCATGTTATTGATTGTTTCCACAGTTTGAATCCATCCCATTTATTGATTCATAATTTTACTTCTTGCACTTTAGAAGTCTTGTTAAGGAAGTTGGGTCCTAAGCTGACATGATGAAGATTTGGGCCTACTTTTTCCTTCTATTAAGCATATAATCTCTGTTCTAGTGCCTAAATCTTTGATCCACTTTAAGTTGATTTTTGTGTAGGGTGAGAGATAGAGGTTTAATTTCATTTTGTTACATATGGATTTCCAGTTTTCTCAGCACCATTTGTTGAACAGGCTATCTTTTCTCCAATGTATGTTTTTGGCACCTTTGTCTAGTATAAGATAAGGTCTTGTAGAACTTGGCTGAGAATCCATCTGGTCCAGGGCTTTTCTTGGTTGGAAGGCTCTTGATGGCCTCTTCTATTTCCTTGCATGTAATTGATCTGTTTAAGTCATGAATGTCCTCCTGGTTCAATTTGGGTAAGTGATGTATGTCTAGAAATTTGTCGGTGTCTTCAGGGTTTTCTATTTTACTGTAATATAAGTTTTCAAAACAGTTTCTGCTTATCCTCTGAATTTCAGCAGGGTCTGTCATGATATTTCCTTTTTCATTACAAATTTTGGTAATTTGGGTTTTCTGTCTCCTTCTTTTTGTTAGAGTGGCTAAGGGTTTGTCAATTTTGTTTATTTTTTCGAAGAACCAGCTTTTTGTTTTATCAATTTTTTGAATTGTTTGTTTCTTGTGTTTCAATTTCATTGATTTCAGCTCTGATTCTAATTAGTTCCTGTATTCTATTTCTTTTGGTGTTACTTTGTTCTTCTTTTTCTAGGGCTTTGAGTTGTAGTGTCAAGTCATTGATTTGTTGACTTTTACATCTTTGAATATGTGAACTTAATGCAATGAACTTTCCTCTTAGCAGTGCCTTCATAGTGTTCCAGAGATTTTGGTATGTTGTATCAGAGTTCTCATTTACCTCCAAGAATTTTTTAATCTCTTCCCTGATGTCTTCTGTTACCCATGCATTGCTCAATAGCAAATTATTGAGTCTCCAGGTGTTGTAGCGGCATCTTTTTTTAAAGCTGTCATTAATTTCTAGTTTCAGTCCATTATGGTCAGATAGAATGCAGGGTAGTATCTCTATTTTTTTATATTTACTAAGACTTGCTTTGTGGCATAGCATATGATCTATTTTGGAGAAGGATCCATGCGCTGCTGAGAAAAATGTGTATTTGCTTGTTGAAGGATGGAATATTCTATATATATCTGTTAAGTCTAGACCATTGATTGTTCTGTTAAGTCTTGTAGATTCTTTGTTTAGTTTTTGATTTGGAAGATCTGTCCAGTGGTGAGAGTGTTGTGTTAAAGTCACCCAAGACTATTATGTTGGGATCTATTTGGTTCTTGAATTTGAGAAGGTTTTTTTTTTGATGAACATGGATGCCCCATTTTTGAGGACATAGATATTTAAGATTGTTATGTCTTGTTGATGTATGATTCCCTTAAGAAGTATGAACTGAACTTCTTTATCTTTTTTCACTAACTTTGGTTTGAAGTCTACTTTATCTGAAATGAAGATGGAAACTCCTACTTGTTATTGCAGTCCATGTGAGTGATAATTTTTTTTCCATCCTTTCACCTTCAATGTGTGAGTATCTCTTTCTATGAGATGAGTCTCTTGGAGATAGCATATTGTTGGGTCTTTTTTTAAAATCCAATCTGCCAGTCTGTGTCTTTTAATTGCTGAGTTTAGGCCATTGACATTAAATGTTATTATGGAGACATGGTTTGTATTTCCAGACATTTTGGTTTATTCTTAGTTTTCAACTGGACTGGGTTTCTCCTTTGATTGGCCTTTAGTGTAGCTCTTCCCTCTGCAGGTTTTCATTGTTGTTTATCATTTCCTCCTCATGGAATATTTTACCAAGAATATTCTGTATTTCAGGCTTTCTTGCTGTGAATTCTTTTAGTTTTTGTTTATCTTGGAAGGTTTTTATTTTATCCTCAAACCTAAAACTTAGTTTTGCTGCATATACAATTCTTGGTTGTCATCTGCTGTCTTTTAGTGCTTGGTATATGCTTTGCCATGATCTTCTTGCTCTCAGGGTCTGGGTTGAGAAGTCTGCAGTGATCCTAATTGGCTTCCCTCTATATGTAATCTGGTTCCTTTCTTTTGTAGCTTTTAAGATTCTCTCCTTATTCTGAATGTTAGGCATTTTCATTATGATGTGCCTTGGTGTAGGTCCGTTGTGATTTTGAAAATTTGGTTTCCTGTACAGCTCTTGAATTTGATTATCCAATTCATTCTTCCTATTTGGAAAGTTTTCTGATATTATTTCATTGAATAGGTTGCTCATTCCTTTGGTTTGGAGTTCTATGCCTTTCTCTATCCCAATAATTCTCAAGTTTGGTCTTTTAATGTTATCCCAAAGTTCTTGAATGTTCTGTTCATGGCTTCTTACCATCTTCACTGTGTGGTCAACTCTATTCTCCAGGTTAAATATTTTTATATTTTTATTTTAACATATTTTATATGTTCTGTCTTCCATGTGGTCTAATCTGTTGGTGATGCTTTCTATTGAGTTTTTAATTTGGCTCATTGTTTCCTTCATTTCAAGGATTTCTGCCTGGTTCCTTTTCAGATTCTCTATCTCCTTATTGAAGTGATCTTTTACTTCCTGTATTTGCCTATGTATCTCTTTATTGAAATGGTCTTTTGCTGACTGGGCTTGCTCTCTTATATCATTCTTTAAGTCACAGAGCATTTTAATTATGTACATCCTGAATTCCTGTTCTATCATTTCTTCTGCTGTACTGACCATGGATTCTAATAGTGTGTTATCTTCATTTGTTTGAGTCACTTTCTTTCCTTGTTTTTTCATGTTGATTGCATGTCTTTCCTTCTAGCACTGCTGATCCAAGTTGTTACAGTTTTTATTCCTATATGGGTATAGTTTCCTTGCAGGGTTTCAATACCTCTCTTTTAAGGGGAGACCAATATTGATTGATCTCAATACAAGCAATATATAGTTTCAAACCAAGTAGTTCCTAATATCTCCCAAATACTTTTACAGTTTAGTCACAATATATATCAATTATGGGTTCCTTTACAATCTATTATGTAAACAATAAGTTTGCACAAGGGTTTATAGTTTCTGTTGGTGGGTTATTGAAGCTTGAGGGTGGGGTGTTGGATAGAATGTTGGGGTAGTAGGAAGTGAGGATATGATTGTTAGATCTTAGAAAGCATGAAAAAGGAATCCAAGTGAAGTTGGCTATTACTAGAAAGAGTGACTGAGAGTTGGGGAAAACCAGTAAGGAAGGAGAAAAGAGAGTACAGTGAGGAGAGATGCTAGCAATAAAAATAAAACATATGCAAGTGGGGGTTACAAAACTATATACTACCACTCTAGTATTCAGTTCATAAATCCCAATCTACCATGTCCCACTGTATAACAAATACTTGATTTCACACTTGTTGGGGATTAGAGGGTAGGAAAAGAGTGAGAGAGAAAAGAGGGAAGGAAAAAGAAAGAAAGGAAAGAAGAAAAGAGCAGTGAAATAAAACAAAAAGATTAAACAATAGAAATATTAGGAGAAAAAGATAATGGATAAAATAAAAAATAAGAATAAAAAACAGTAAAAAAAAGTCTCAATGTAAATAAGCAGGTATGGTTTCTTTCACCTCCAGTAGGTGGTTTTGTCCGTTGCTTGCTCGACTTTCCCGCTGGTGTCCTGGGTGTGGGTTTTACAGCAGGGTGTAACTCTGGGCCGGGCCGCTGGTGGAATCGCCACTGATTCACGATGTTCTGTGTTGAGTTCAGTGTGTTTACAGGGGCTGTCCCACACCCCCTCATGTAAAAGCAGGCCCTGCTGAGGCCGAACCCTGGGCTGGGGCTCAGAGCCGCCAACAGCGGAGCTGCTGGCAGAGCAGCTCCGCCGCCTTTTGCTGCTGAAGTCATGCTTCTTGTGGCAATCACTGTTGCCTGGTGGCCCTGTGTACACGTGCAAGTGAAATTCCTGCAGAGGTAGCTGTAGGATCATGTCCAGAAGCTGGCTGGGAGATGGTATTTCCACAACTTCAATCTCCGGTTCAGGAGAGACTGATCGCAGCATCCATCTAGTTCACCATCTTGGAACCATCCCCCTCTTTCATCTTTTTGAGAAGAGAAATCTTGCACACTTCTGATGAGAATGTAAATTAGCACACCTATTATGGAAAAATAGTATGAACTTTCCTCACAATATTAAAAGTAGAAGTACCACCATATGAGCCAGCAATTCTACTATTGTGTATCTTACTACTGAGAAAAAGAACAGTATTAGGAGGGATTGAGTAATTATACTGGCAGACTATATTCTGAAGATTTTTTCTTATATTTTATATTCATGAGGATTGTATTAACTGTAATTTATTTTTAAATATTTATGGACAATCAATATAAGGTAAGCAGTGTATTTAATTTTTTTTTTTTACAGCTAAGGGGCTGTTAGTTAATATTAGAGATGTCCTAATTAGAATTTACATTCCCAACAGTGTTGGTTATTCTCTGGAGCACCTTAATGAGGAATATACATTCCAGAGGTTGTTATGGCAAACAATTCAAGCATCACTATCTAAATCAGTACCAAACTGTTCATTAGTTGACATAAGGGATCTTAGAAATAATTATTCCCTGATGAAATGAGTGTTTGGGAAATGTTGGCTAGAAGAATTGTACATTCAATACCTCCCTTGCAAAAGTAAAGAGTAAGAATTTGGTAAAACTTCCCTTCTACAAAAATAGGGCCAATAGTGTCCTAGATTTTTCCAATGATATGGTAGATTGCCTGCATGATCCCATTCTTTACTACTATTTATTATCCACACTTTTTGCCAGCTGAATTTGACACTCTTTCTATCAAGAGGAGAAATATATTTGCCTCTTCATTTAGTTTGTGTTTGGCCAATGAAAAGCTGAGTCATAATGTAAGTAGAGGCCATAAAAAGTATTTTTTTGTGACTTTCTGTGTTCCCTAGTAATTCTACCATCACCATGAGAGGGATGTGACCAGTGTGACTTTCTGGTTGTAGGAGAAGCAGATGCATAGATGAACCCAATTGAGTTGAGCAGATTTCTAGAAGATTTACAGACATGTAAACTATAATAACAAATGATATTGTTTTAAGCCTTTAAATTTTGTCCTGGTCTGATACGTGGCAAAAGCTAACTGATACTGGCATGATAATTTCCATTTCTGTCTCTTACTAGCTAGTAAAATACATAAAGTAACTTTCCTTACATTGTGTATCATATGGTAGTTATATGTGTGTATATGTATATTTCCAATACACTATTGTTATAATATAGCTTTTTGCCCAAAGAGAGCAATGCTTTTATTTAAGATGGATATTCACTTACTTTAAAATGATACTAAAGAGTAAACTAATCCAATGAATAAACTCTTCAAGGTCATCTATTCCCAAGGTTGTGCTTCTGTATATTTTCCTTTTACATACAGTACAGAGAGTCAGTCACTTGAGGTTTAGCTGTAAAACTTTTCAGGGACATAGTTGTTCATTTTATTAACAAAAGAAGAAATAGAATGGATTTTTCATCTGTCACAGACCTTGCACTAAAGAAAATGTTGCACAGTTTTATTGAGGACTATACTGTTTTAACCTTCCCACAGTGATTAATGACCACCTATCAACACCCTAAAGATCATGTGTCTGTGTATTCATTTCTTCCCTGTGAATTAATTTGTGTCATTTTTAAAAAATTGACATCAAAGAAGTTTTACAGTCCTAAGAGATAGCTGAGCTGCATCATCAAGTAAGCTTAACATAGAAGAGAAATGTAGAGAGAAAAAAAATCTAATGGCTATCCAGTGCATTCTCTGAAACAATTTTATTTTCCATGAATAAAGGCCTCCTGTGGTACTCTTTTTAAAAGCTATCATAAACACATATCAACCATGTAAAATTAGACTCATTATTTCCCTTCTGGAAGAAGAAAAGATAATTCAAATGATGAATTCTCTATCTAGAATAAAATAAACAAACTTTAGAGAAGAGGTAATTTCTATTTAAATTATTTGACTCATGAAAATTATAAGTTATAATAGTTTCACTAGCTAGAGTTATTTGTTTAGGGAAGGAAGTTGGTGGGTTGGGGGTCCTATTTTCTTGTAAAATTTCCCTGTTTCTGTTTCTCAAGTTTAATAACTTCTGAAGGCTTCATATGATCATCTGATACATATATCATACCTGTTTCAACCTGTGTGATGTAACCTTCTTTTTCTAAAGTTAGTCTATGCTTTTGAAACAAATCCTCTAAGGCAATAGTGCCAAGTAGGTGATGCTACGATGCCTGACTAATCTGGTTTGGTTTTTATGATCTTTATTCTAAAGCCTGGGAGAAATAAGGAAACCTTAGAGTTTGAGTTTCATGTTCCTGACACACTTAGGGAGAACTTGGTTGCCTGAGGCATGGCTGCTTTCCTGTGTACAAAAGCACTTAAAATAAATTGCCTTTAACAGTAAATGAGTTTAAAGTGGAAGCCCAAGTAGTCCACAACAGTGCTATCATCTTTGGCCTCCATTCTGTGGTCTATACTAGGACCTAAAGGAAGTTTTAAGTTCTCTTGCTGTGCATCCCACAGGGAAGGACTGTGGCATTTTTCAATATAACTTTTGTACTAGCTTCACAACTTTGTGACCAAAGTTTGTGACTGATTGATTCTACTTTTGATTAAAGATGGAAATCTTTGTCTATTCACTTTAGATCATAGTAATCCACCAAATTTTATATAATTTGCATTGGTGGTAGAACTTGAACTTTATCATCTTTAAGAATATGTAGAGCTTTGATACTCCATATGCATTCATATTCATTTTTTCTGCTCAATAGTTTCTAGTCACTAGCAGTTAAAAGGCAAAGAAATTTTTAAATGCTCTGATTTAAATCTGGATTTGATGAAAATGAATCATTAGTGGGTTTTCAAAGAAACATAGTCACTTGTGGAAACAGGAAGATTGGAGTGTCATTTATTGGTGAAAGAAATATTGTCTGTATGATGAGATAGTGTGCTTGGTGAGAAATTGACATCTCTATTTAAATGAATGGGGGGCCTCCCCTGGAAATATCTTTCCTACTAACTGAGTGACATAATGCATAATTATCTCTTACAGTTGTTGATGTGTTTTGTGTGTAGGCTAAGATGTTCATTTGAAGAACATCCCACTTACAAGGTTCATATAATACAACATATAAAGAAACTTAGTGCTCCAGAGTTCTAAAAGTCATTAATCATAGTGAATTAAGACAGTTAATCAAGCCTTAGACACTGACAAAAGATTGTCCCTGAGGATTTTTACCTTGAAAACCTTTAGAAAATGATGATTTCTGCTTTCTACTTGACTGCCTCTGTAAGCCAATTCATTTCCTTCAGGAGAAGCTCAAGGTCAATGATGTGACTATGTCAGTTTAAAGTGATGTTTTCCTTCACTCATGTAAGCAGACTTCCATTGTTATGACTTATGCTGAAAGTGGCACTGTCAAGAAGAAGGCATCACACTGTTTAGGAGATTAGGTAGAGAGAAAGACCAAAAATACAGCAGATTCCAATTTGTCTTCAAATGAAAATATTTCATATTTAATTGAATATTTTTACTTCAAGATGCAATTAAATTTTTAAATTTAGATGGTAAATATGTGTTTGGATATGAGGTGTTCCCTAAAAGCTCCTGTTAATGCAGGAATATTAAGAGGTGAAATGATTAGATTATGAGCACTGCAACCTCAACATTCCATCCTAATTTGAATGGACTTTCCTCCATTGGGCACTTCCATCATGACAGTATTGCCTCACTTTCCACCCAGAGCAATGGGGTTGCTATTTATTGATTGATACCTGTGAAACCAAGAACCCCAGATAAACCTTCCCTCCTTTGAGTTGTTTTTGTTGGGTGTTTTGGTCACAGTAATGAAAAGCTAATTAAAATGGTCTGATTCTTTTGTGGGAATATACAGAATAGGACTAGGTCATAGTTTATTACTTTGGGGGAAAAATGAAAGAAAATATTTAATTGGGTTAATCTATATAAATTATATAATTTATGTAATTAATTTCAAATGGAATTTCTACTGCTTTTGCTGCTTTTGCTGCTCCTGCTCCTCCTTTTCCTGCTCCTCTTCTTCTCCCTTACTGGGAATTGAACCCAGAGTCACTCTACTATTGAGCTACATTTGCAGCTCTTTTTATTTTTATACAGGGTCTCATTAAATTGTCCAGGCTAGCCTTGAACTTGCTATCCTCCTGCCTCAGTCTCTCAAGTCACTGGGATTACAGGTGTGAGCCACTGTGCTGAGCTTAAATGGAATTTCTTCATCAGTTTTTCCTTGATCCACAGGGCTCTTCATGGTAGTAAATTGTTTCAGCACTGAGTCATGGAGGTTGAGTTCTTGAAGTTTGGCAGAGGAAAATATCTCATTAATGCTGATCTGAGAGACATCTGTGTTGAGTCTGTACATTAGGCCAATTTGAAGTGAGATAGGTTGGGGTTAGAAACTTAAGAGAATGAAGTGATTACATCATTGTTTTCAGAAAATGACTTCATAATGCCAGATTTACATGTTGAATTTCTCAAGGCTTAAGCATACAAACTCTTCCAGTGTATTGTCCCCTTAAATTTGAAAATTACTTGGAAGATTGAGTCAACTCTCAAGAGAATTCTAATTATTTTAACCACTTTGCCTTCTATAATGAAATGTAGATAATTATGAAATTTATTTTAACCCTTTATTTACTTTCTGGTATCTGATGTAATAATAGAATATTCTTCTTTCCTGAACAGTTTTTCCTCTTTTTAAGAAAAAAGGAATATCCAGGATTTGTGGCAAAAATTATATTGAAAGAATAATTTTAAATGGCCATCTTTCTCTAGCAATATGTGTCTTGTCTAGAGCTTGTTACTGGAACGCACTTCACAGTGAATGGCAAATAATAAAAGAAAAGAATAATTGGAGGTAGGTGAAATTAAAATAAGTGATTTTTTGCTTTCATGGTCTCCTCTTCTAAAGAATGATGTTTAAAAGAAAATTATGAAGAAGGAGAAAGAAAATCCAAAGTACTAAAATTTGTGATGAAAAAGGAAATATTATGACAGACATTACTGAAATGCAGAGGATAATTAGAAACTATTTTGAAAATTTATACTCCAGTAAAATAGAAAACACTGAAGACACCAACAGATTTTAGAGGCATATGACCTACCCAGACTGAACCAGGAGGTCATACACAACTTAAACAGATCAATTTCAAGTAAGGAAATAGAAGATACCATCAAGAGCCTGACAACCAAGAAAAGTCCAGGACCAGATGGATTCTCAGCCAAATTCTACAAGACCTCCAAAGAAGAATTAATATCAATACTCCTCAAACTATTTCATGAAATAGAAAATGAGGGAACCCTTCCAAACTTGTTCTATGAGGCAAGTATCACCCTGATTCCATAACCAGACAGAGACACATCAAAGAAAGAAAACTTCAGACCAATATCCCTGATGAGCATAGATGCAAAAATTCTCAATAAAATTTTGGCAAATCACATACAAAAGTTTATTAAAAAAATAGTACACCATGATTGAGTGGGGTTCATTTCAGGGATGCAAGATTGGTTCAACATATGGAAATCAATAAATGTAATCCATCACATCAATAGACTTAAAGATAAGAATCACATGATTTTATCAATTGATGCAAAGAAAGTGTTTGACAAAATACAGCACCCTTTCATGTTTAAAACTCTAGAAAAACTAGGGATAATAGGAACATACCTAAGCTTTGTAAAAGTTATCTATGCCTAACTCAAGGCCAACATCATCCTAAATGGAGAAAATTGGAAGCATTCCCTCTGAAAATGGGAACAAGACAGGGATGCCCTCTCTCACCACTGCTATTCAACATGGTGCTTGAAACTCTAGCCAGAGCAATTAGACAGATGAAAGAAATTAAAGGGATATGAATAGGAAAAGAACTCAAACTATGATTATTTGCAGATGACATGATTCTATACTTAGAGGATCTCAAAAATTCTACCAGAAAATTTCTAGAATTAATAAATGAATTCAGCAAAGTAGCAGGATATAAAACCAATGCTCATAAATCAATTTCATTTCTATACATCAGTGATGAATCCTCTGAAAGAGAAATTAGAAAAACTACTCCATTCCCAATAGCCTAAAAAAAAAATTGGGAATCAATTGAGCAAAAGAGGTGAAAGACCTCTACAATGAAAACTACAGGACACTAAAGAAAGAAATTGAAGAAGACCTTAGAGGATGGAAACATCTCCCATGCTCTTGGATAAGCAGAATCAATATTGTCAAAATGGCCATACTACCCAAAGCACTATACAGATTCAATGCAATCCCAATTAAAATCCCAACCTCATTCCTTATAGAAATAGAAAGGCAATTATGAAATTCATTTGGAAGAATAAGAGACCCAGAATAGCCAAAGCAATCCTTAGCAAGAAGAGTGAAGCAGGAGGCATCACAATACCAGACTTTAAACTATACTACAAAGCAATAGTAACAAAAACGGCATGGTACTGGCACTAAAATAGACATGTAGACCAATGGTATAGAATAGAAGACACAGAGATAAATCCACATAAATACAGTTATCTTATAGTAGACAAAGGCACCAAAAACATATTGGAGAAAAGATAGCCTTTTCAACAAATGGTGCTAGGAAAACTGGAAATCCATATGCAGCAAAATGAAACTGAACCCCTATCTCTCACCATGCACAAAATTCAATTCAAAGCGGATCAAGGACCTGGGAATTAGACCAGAGACATTATTATAGCAATACAAAATGATTGTGTTGAAGAATTTGAATTAATTGTGAAATACTTTTTCAACTATTAACTTGTATAATCCCCAAGAATTTCTCTATATTTGTCACTACATCCTACCATGCTTTAGACATAAATCCATAATGGTAATTTCTATTCACGTATCAATGACAATGATAACAAATATTGAAAACTATTTAAAATAAATTTAAAAAATGGTGAATAGACAATGAAAGTTGATAATATATAATGCAAATTAAAATAGTTAATAAGTTAAGTTTTAAGGCCTTTTTACTTTCAATTTTGGATTATTACAAATTAGTATATAGAGAAATAAATAATTAAATGTTCAGTTGTCAACTGGTGGGATCCAGAAGAATAGTATAAACCAAGAATTTATAGAATAATGTGTAGAACTCTTTTTTATTTTGAAAACTGAAGCAAGATAATTTATCTTAAAAATTAGCAATTTATTACAACAGTGCTAATTATGCTTACATTGCTATAATTAAGCCATGCTATAATTATAATCTGCCTGCCTTTTCCAATTATAAATAAATATTTTAAGCCATTATCTCAGGATATTATGCTGTTTTCAAGGAAGAATTTGTCGTTTTCAAATACAAATCAAACCAACATGTGTTATATTCTGCAGGTTTCATTGTAGTGATATGTGGAAATTAAGACAAGTTTCATAGTCCTAACTTCCTTGTGTTAAACAGAATGGAGAATGAAGCAATAAAAATTTTACATAATATTTAAAAAAAAGGAGCCTGGGAAGAAATAGCCTTTGGCATTGAAACTGTTTACTATTAAGCTTTATTCTGCTTCACATAGAGCCTTCTATGTTACTTTTTAAACTTGGCTATAAGGTAGAGTTGCAGAGATATTCAAACAGGAGTTGTTCCTAAGGTCTTATTGCCATGTGCTACACACAAACTCTACATATAAATCAAATCAAAATATCATAGCTAGCCACTTAATTTCTTTCTGTTCTAGTTGACAACTTTTAATAATCTGGAATTGATTTAGTCTATCTCAAATAACATTGTAGTCTATCTCAAATAACACTCACTTGCTCTCATTGAATCATCAAGAAATATTTGCTTGTCCACTGTATTCATGGTACTCTATTATTTATCTTTTCCTTATTTGTTTATTAAACACAAAATGCCTGCTATGAAGATCAGTAGGATTTGAGGGTTAAAATGTATATAGCTTCTATTCTTATTTAACAAAGTCTGCTATAAGAGTTGGGCAAGAAGACACTTGCTCTGTATAACATATACTGTGGAACAAACAGTAAAAGCTACCTTGGGAAAAGTGAAAATGAAAGTACCACCTCAACCAGGAGGAGTTGAAGAAAAATGCAGACACTTAGAGAAGATGATAGATACTTAAGTTTTAAAAGAAGAGAAGATGTTCAGCTAGTTTTAATCATAAAGACTGGCTTCCTGGGAGAGGAGTCACCAAGCAGAGGGAATATAAGGAATGACTAACATGTATTTCAGTCCTTGCTAGATGCCACACAGGTTGTCTCCTGTTTTCTTTATATACATTTTCTCCACTTAATCCTGACAAGAACTGGATGAGGTAGTGGTATCATGCCTATTTTATAAATGAGAAAATTGAAATTTTAAAAGACTAACTTGGTAATGGCAAACAATTTATGCATTTTCAGGCTGAGCACTTAAACCTATGTTGATGTGATTCCAAAGCCCATCTCTTGTTTACTCAGCTGCACAAAATGATGCATTACAGTAATTGCATGTTGTTGAATTCATTCATTCATTTAACAAACATTTAATGTTCAGGCATTGTGCTAGGTCATAGGGATACAAAGCAAAATGAGAAATGGTCTCTTTCCAGAAGGAAATTTTGGTTTAATAGGATATCTATGGCCAGGTATTACAGGCTTGCGCCACCGCCCCCAGCTTATGGCTAGGTAAACAGTGACACAAGTAAATGGTGTATTATAGGTGCATTGGGTATGTGAGAGTTTAAGTAGGGGGATGAAGTTTTGTTGGGTATGGGGAGTAGCAGAGGATCAAAAAGGGATTAACTGGGTAGTTGATACTACCTGAGTCCTAAAAAATGGGTATAGGAAAAGGAAGGGAGGGCATTTCAGATAATAAAACAAACCAAGAAAACCATGAAGATATAAAACAGCATAGATTTGGAAGTAATATCCAATAATTCTGTATGATTAGATATAGTGGCATAATCATATTTTGAAGGAATGGATAAGGAAAAATTGTAAGAGAAGACTGATTGTTAAGATTATTCAATGTTTGGGGAGTAGAATAAATGTGTGTTGGTTATCTTTGAATGTAGGATGAAGGAAAGAGAGGAATATATAATAATTCTTCGATTGGTCTTTGTTGGTTGGGTGGCTAGTGATTGCAAAAGAGTAAATTTGATAGAGAAAAAACAGTAGAAATTGGATTGGGGAGAAACGATAAAGATAATAAATTTACTCTTGAGTCAAACAGAAGTGTCTGTGGGCTGTTGCTCTGGACTTTAGGACAATGTCTTGGTTGAAGATCTAGATTTTTGTTTTGAGCTTATAGAAGGCTCTATTGGATGTTATAAAAGAGATGAAATCTATATTGATAGTATGTCAAAGTAAGAAGAAAAGACCTGATATAAAGTTGCAAAACATGCCAATATTTACCAATATTTAGGAATGGCTAGAGGAATAAGAGCTTAAAGAAATTTTAATATAGAATGGTTAAGTATATAGTCAGAGAACCAAGAGGGAGCAGTATCATTGAAGTAAAAATAAAGTTTAAAGAAGATGGGAGAGGTATCAAGTTTCTAATTGCCCCAGAGTTCATAGGAAAGGAAGTTTGCAGAGTTGTTAGGATTTGGCATGTGTGATGGTAGGGTTAATGTTCTAGTGAGATTGTGAAAAGAGGAGGAAGTATTAAAATACTTGTTTTAAACTAAGGAGGAACTGACTAGGATAAGGGCCTAGCGGAGATCAGAGATTCAGAGTCTGGTGCTATCAGCTTGAATATTTATGGGGTTTTCTCAGGAACCTCTCAGCAGACCAGTTGTAAGAGAAGACTGATTGCTAAGATTATCCAAGATCTAGAGTGTGTAGAGTGGCTGCAGGAGAAAGAGAAGGAGACTAGTACCAATATTGATGGCACTAGGAAGCAATTAATTAAAAGACTGCATTATGGAGCTTAGGCTAGTAAGAGAAGGAAGCAAAGGCACGGGAGTGTAGTGATGGAGGATACAGTGGAGGAATTAAGCATCTAAAGAGTCTTGGTGAGGGTTTTCTTCAGACATTACATCCTGAGAAACTGCTGACCCTTAAGTCTGGGTTGGGAACCCCTATATCATTCTGTTCGTCTGTTATTCATAGTTCTTTTCACTGATTTCTTGGTTAGTTGTAGTTACTGGGATACCTGCTCTGTGAGGATAAGGAAGTTGTCAGTCTCATTCATCACTTTTTATCTTAATACCTGGCACATGTAGGTCATTGAAAAAATAAATAAATACAAGATGACATTGAAAGAGAAGGAAGACTATGAGTTTGTTTTCAGAAATTAATATTTTGGAATTCAAGATTTCAAAGTTGATACAGTTATGGTTGATCACAAGGTCCAGGCTTTGATGGAAGGGGATAGAGGATAGTTGAAATCAAGGAGATCATGTTGATGAGGCCATGGTATCATTTGGATCATCTGCATGGGTGTTCATGTTGCACAGAATATCAGGAAGACTAGAAGTATAAATAACCTGGGAACCCAGGATGTAATTCTCCATATATGTGGACAAACAAGCTAAAGTTCAATAAATGAGAGCCAGCAAGAAAAGTAATGTGGCAAAGCAGAGTGGAATAACCTCAAGGAAGGAAGAAACTTTTCCTGAGAGTGTAGTGACTACTTCAAGAATATGGGGTATGCACTGAATGAACTGAGAAGGCAGGAGGGGTAAACAAGATCTAGATCACAGAATCTAGTAAACTAGGATAAGAATTTTGGATTTAATTTCATAAGTATTTCAATACAAAAGATACAAAAAATATTCTTAACTTTTAAAATTTGTCAACATACCTTAGGAAGTTACCTTGTACCACAGGATTTAAAAATGTAGAGATGGGGTTTCTGGACTTGGCTCCACATTTACCTCTACCTCTACCTTTATCTTTACCTGGTTGAGTGTCAGTGGGCAGATTTATTAACATATGTGTGAATAAAAGTCCTTTTCTTGACTAGCAAAGTTTTCCTGGCACCATCTTACCTGTTCAGCATTCCTTTTATACCTCAATGAGACCTGCCAGGATAATCTATGAGATACTCTGATTAGACACTGCTAATTTTGACTTTAATAGCTTTGTTCATCTTTTAATTTTCTTAGAACATCCTAGATATGTCTATATAATTATTTAAGGCTTGACTTAAGTTCTCTTCCTCTAGGAAGTCTTCTCTACCTGCACCACAGCTCGCTGATAGCTGTCCCAACTGAAAACCAGACGTTCTGAAACTCTAGTTCACCACAGTTCAGTGCTCACTAGTTATCTCTTACTGTTAAATGTTTGATGGGGACCTAGGCACTAAAATATCATGCCCTGTTCTGGAAGCCAGAAGATTAGAAGGCTCATTTCTATTCTAACTAATACTATACTCTTATTTTCTCATCTTTGAAATGAAGGAGTTAGATTAAAGGAAAGATGTTTTAGCTTGGGTACAACCTGAAAGCAGAGTTGGAGATAAGGCCTGTGCATGGGTGGTTTATTTTGGGCAGTCATCCAATGGAGGAGGAAGAAGAACCTGAGTAGAATGAGACAGGAGGAACAAAAAGTCAATACAAGGGAATATTATTGAGGTTATTGATGGGGCCATGGGGTATGATTCTGTTGGGACTTCCTAAAAAGCATAAGAATGTCTCTAGAAATTGCCTGCAAAAAGCTGGAGTCATCGTAATACTTGACTTCAAACTATGCTACAGAGACATAGTAACGAAAACAGTATGATACTGGCATAAACGCAGACATGTGGACCAGTGGAATAGAACCAGAAGACACAGACAAAACCACACAGTCTTAGTCATCTGATTCTTGGCAAAGGTGCCAAAAACATACAATGGAGAAAAGACAGCCTGTTTAACAAATAGTGCTGGAAGAAAAGGATATCCACCTGTAGAAGAATGAAACTACATCACCATTTCTTTTGTACTCTGTACAAAAGTCAAATCAAAATTGACCAAAGATCTAGGTATAACACTAGACATATTGCAACTCTTAGGTGAAACACTTCAACAAATAGGCACAAGCAACAACTTTCTGAGTAGGACTCCAGTAGCTCAGAGAATAATAGCAGAATCAATAAATGACATAGCATCAGATTAAAAAGGTTCTGCACAGCAAAAGAAATAAAGGAATGAAAAGCCAGCCTATAGAGTGGGAGAAAATCATTGCCAGCTACTCTTCCAAGAGAGGATTAATATCTGGAATACATTAAAAAACTAAAAAAACTCTCAGTACCAAAATATCAAATAACCCATTAAATAAATGGGCAAATGAATGGAAGAGACATTTCTCAAAAGAAGTACAAATGTACAAACATTATGCAAAAAAAATGTTCAATATCTTTAGCCATCAGGGAAATGCAAATCAAAACCACACTGAGATTCCATCTTCCTCCAATCAGATTGACAATCATTAAGAATAAAAATAACAATAAATGCTAGTGTGGATGTGGAGGAAAAGGAACTCTTACACACTGTTGGAGAAAATGTAAATTAACATAGCCACTGTGGAAGTCAATATGGAGGTTCCTCAAAAAACTAACAATAGGGCTACCATGTGATTCAGCTATACCACTTCTTGGTATTTATGCAACAAAATTAAAGTCAGCATAGTTTAGAAATATATGCATACCCATGTTTATTGTAGCACAGTTCATTATAGCCAGGTTATGGAATCATCCTAGGTGTCCATCAACCGATGAATGGATAAAGACATGCACTCTGGAAAGCAGTATGGAGATTCCTCAGAAAACTTGGAATGAAAGCACCATTTGACCCAATTATCTCACTCCTTAGCTTATACCCAAAGGATTTAAAGTTAGCATACTACAGTGACATAACCACATCAATGCTTATAGCAGCTCAATTCACACTAGCTAAGCCATGAAACCAACCTTGGTGCCCTTCAATAAATGAATGAATAAAGAAAATATGGGGTATATATACACAATGGAATATTACTGAGCTATAAAAAAGAATGACTTTATGACATTTGCCAGAAAATGGATGGATCAGAGACTATTATGTTAAGTGAAATGAGCCAATTTCAAAAAACCAAAGGTTTAATGTTCTTTCTGATATATGGATGTTAACACACAAGTGGAGAAAGGAAGATGTTGGGAGCTGTGACTGAATGATGGGTTTTGAAATTGTCCTGTGACAGAGGTTATGCCCCTCTGGGAATATTCTTGGTGTGAGGGTGTTGATGGAGATGGCCCAGTTGCCTGGTGATCCCCTCAATTCTTGACCTTGATTTCAGATACCAGCTTCCAGGGATAGAGGATTCTCTGAACATAGCAGTTAAAGACAATGTTTTACCAGTGCTGCTTCTTCTAAGACTGCCTGTTTAACAGTAACTTTAGACAATGGGCTTCCTGAGTGCTTCAGGCAGCTGGAAGCATTGTAACAATAAAATAGTTACAAGAATGTTTCTAGCCCTGTAAACTTTCTAGTGCACAAAGAACAATGCCTCTATTATCCTTTACTTCTTGATTATGAGACCCTATATAAATAAACTTTCTGGGCCAACTCTTTAGACTCTTATCAGATCAGTGTCCCACCTGAGTCCAGCCTTTTAGCTTCATATCTTGTGTGTATTTTTCTTAATCCCCCATTTCCCCTCATCAGTTTCTCTGGTTCATCTATACAGGTCACTTGAAGTTCAGTGGATTAGACAAAGGGGAAGGAAGGTGTGAGAGGGGGGTCAGGAATAGGAAAGACAATGGAATGATTCTGATATAAATTTTTTATGTACATATATGAGTACATCATGGTGAATCTGTACATCATGTACAACCACAAGACTGGGATCCTAATTAGAATATGATGTACTTCATGTTTGTATAAACATGTCAAGTTATACTCTATGATCATGTATAACTAAAAAGAACAAAAATACAAAAAATAATTTGCTGAGGCTGGTCTTGTAAAAAAACTAACTGCTGTATATACAAATTGAGTTTTGCTCAGCCATAAAGAATGAAATTATGTTATTTGTGGGGAAAAAGATTGAAACTGTAGAGCATCATGTTAAGCAAAATGAATCAGACTTAGAAGTATTGTGTGTTTTCTTTCATATGTGGAAGTTAGTGGGAAGAAAAGAAAGGACATCATGAAAGTAGAAGTGAAATCAATTGGGAAGAAGATGATCAGGGGAGTGAGGAAGGATGGGCCAGAAAAGATAGTGGGGAATGAAATTGATCAAATTATTATATGCATGTGTCAGTATACCACAATGAAACCTACCATTCTGTGTAATTAGTATGCGCCAATAAAAAAAGGCATTGTTAACCCAAAGAAGAGAGGGTGTAACATCCATCAGCTCCATTTTCACTAACCATGGGCTGCCCTGAAGGGTGTTTCGTCTCCTGAGCTTTTGAGCTGTAGATGTAAGCTGTTGAGCTACTTTCTGGAGGCAGAAAGCTAGGAGGAGGCAAAGCACATTTTGCAAGTGAGAGATTGTCAGTGTGAGACCACCCATTCACAGTTAAACTCAGAGAAGAAGTTGAGAGGAAGTTAGCTAGGGTATTAGACACTTCCCATTTTATTATTTTATTTTTTTATTTTTTAAAAATTTTATTTATTTATTCTACTTAGATATACATGATAGCAGAATGCATTTTGATTCATTGTACACAGAAACTTTTCATTTCTCTGGTTGTATGTGATTGCAGTCATACATGAAACTAAGGCTATGATATCCATCTTATTCTACCATCTTTACTGTCCCCATGCCCCCTCCCCCCTCCCTCTTTTGTGACCAAAGTTCCTCCATTCTTCCCATGTCCTTCCCTCATTATGGATTAGCACCCACTTATTAAAGAACATTCTATAATTATGTGAAACCATGACATTCTTAGATAAGTTTCTGTGAAACATGCTTAGATAAGTTCACATTGTAATATCATAGTTGTTTTTTTTTCTTAATTTTAAAATTTGTTCTAATTAGCTATACATCACAGCAGAATGCCTTTTTACACATCATACATAAATGGAGTATAACTTCACATTCTTCTGGTTATACATGATGTCTAGTTGAACATGAATTTCATCATATATGCACATAGGGTAATAATGTCCAGTTCATTCTATTATTCCTGTCCCCATGCTCCTACCCTTTTCTTCATTCCCCTCTGTCTAATCCAAAGTACCTCTACCCCCTCCCCCATGTATTAGCATCTGCATATCAGAGAAAATATTTGGCCCTTGGTTCTTTGAGATTGGTTTATGTCACTTAGCATGATATTCTCCAGTTCTTTGAGATTGGTTTATGTCACTTATCATGATATCTCCAGCATGATATTCTTCCATTTTCTGGCAAATGCCATAATTTCATTCTTCTTTAAGGCTGAGTAATATATATTCCTTTGTGTATATATATCACATTTTCTTTATCCATTCATCTGTTGAATGGCATCTAGGTTGGTTCCATAGTTTAGCTATTGTGAATTGAGCTGCTATAAACATTGATGTGGCTGTATCACTGTAGTATGCTGATTTAAGTCCTTTGGGTATGACCTAAGAGTGGGATAGCTGGGTCAAGTGGTATAGAATTTCAAGTTTCATAGAGTTGCTTTGGGAATATTAATTTACTGACCAAAGTTGAGACACAAATTATTAATATCAAGGGCACACAATACTTCCAAGTTGTCCCTGAAGAGGAACATCTTAATTATAATAATACTTTACCAAAATCTATTAAAAGGAGGAAGCTAAGCAAATTCTCTACAGTTTATTTATAGTGATTTCATGAATGACTGTAGCAGGAATTTTAGAGAGACTGTGAAATAATGTCTGAGTTCCCTCTTCTAAAAATGGCAAGCTCTCTAGGAAGATTATTTAGATATTAAATAAATGCATTTGGAACTAGAATATAAATAAAAATCACTTAAGAAACAGAAACTGCAAATGAGATAATTTTAAGGAAAATTTACAAACTTAGAACAGAAAGTGCTATTTCATGATAAATAGGCTCATCTTGGACAGCTCCACAACTGAGAGACGACTCAGAGGGAACAATTCCTAGGCAAGTGACAACCCTAACAGAACCTCAATGTTTATATTTCTCTAAGACCTTAGACAATACTTTTTTGCTTGCACTTCTCTAAAGACTCCATTATGTTCGAAATTTTATAACCCCATCTGAGGATTTTTAATTTCAGATTTTAATTGCCAAAAGAAGGTGGGACTATAAAAATCTTGGCTAGGATACCCTAGCCTATTGGCTGTCTTGAAATCTTGCTCCATTGAGGGTCTTTTCCTGACAGGAGGGTGATAAAGTTCTTGGAAGACTTTATGTCATGACCAGGACATAGCTTCTGTTTTTTCTCATGAATCTAGGATTTCTACCCAGTATTAGTCTCTCCACATTTTGCCCTCACCTATGAGAATCTCCTAAAGAATACTCCATGTCTTTCACCCAACATTGCTCTTTTATAGTAGTAGTAGTAATCTCCAGGTCTTTGGGTATGTGAGTCAGAGGAGATGAAGAGAGGGAGAGGGAATAATATCTTGCCCATCTGCATAAACTTCTTGGTGTCTGCTCCCTATCAAGCCAGATCTGAGCATCATCTTCGGCTACCTCACCTAGAACAGAACTGCCATTGCTGTTTTTCTACATTCCAGTGGCCACTAGTTAAAGATTACACAGGGTTATATCTTTGGTAGCAGCTATCATCACAATTGCCATACCAGAAATCTGAAGGTCATCCTTGAAAACTGCCCTTCTGTTCTCTGCCTCACTCACACTCAACTATCACAATATCCTTTTAGTTCCATTTTAGTATTTGTTTACTCCTCTCCATCCTCATCATATTTAGCTTTGTTCTTTTCTTTCCTGGATTCTGGATTTGCCTCCCACTATCTGCTTGTCATTTTGCACTTCCATATCAAAGATGGTGTTAGTCCCTGGCTTTGAAAGTGATTTGGGCTTCGAAATTTGTCAAATGAGGGTAGGTGACTCTCATTCTAGCTAGGTCAAAAAAAAAAAAATACAATCCTCCTTTTCCTATTTTATTAGAAGATTCTCTATTATAACCAGGATCTAGACATTGTCAAATATTGCCTGGAGGAAAAAATTGATCCCTGGTTGATAACTACTGCTTTAAATCTACACAATACTAACATTAAAAACAAGCATACAAAGAAAGTCATAAAAGCTCTTCAAATGTTCATCAGTAATCTGTCAAAAAACATTTAGGGTTTACTTTGAATTGTATAGTCTGAATCCATAGGCTTTGAAATGTAAGTTTTCAGCATCTCTGCATTTGAATTTATGATGTATTGGGTTTGGGTAATGCTTTTGTCTAAAATGAAGACCCCAATACATACACATCATATACTTTGACTTTCATTTAGCTGCAGTAAACTGATTAGCAAGACTAACATAAGAGGCATCAAGAACCCTCATGGCTATCTGCTGAATGGTATGCTCATTCTTATTTAGAAGTAGCTGAATAATCATCCACTGTTCTAAAGAAGAGACCTAAATATGGAGGAAATGTAATTAAAAACAGCAAGCTGCATATTCTGATAACCACAGTGTCAAGTTTGACTTTGTGTGTCTGAGCTGTTTAGAGGAAGATTTTGCAATTTTAACGGCACTCCTCACGTATTTGTATTAATCAATGCTCTTGTGGTCAATCAGAAGTTTGACTGATGCTTTCACGCTGATACAGAGTAACTCTACTGGCTAAGAATAGAATAATAACACAGAGAAGGGATGATAATGGACAGTTGCAGTTCTAATGGCTACAGTCTTCAGTCTGGAGAGCTTGTCAACCTTAGTTAAGGAGTTAGCAGATTGATTTCCCTTTAATTTGGACATGTGACACCCAGGATTTCTCTTCCTACTTTGCATGGTGTAATGACCTGTTTGAGGAAACACATGTCAAACAGGATATTCACATCCTGAAACTGAATATGATGCTTTCCCACTGTTTGGGGGCATATTTTCTTGGTCCACTTGCAGAGACTCTCAGAAAGTATGATTTTATGATGAATCAAGGGAGAGTCTTTTATAAGAATCTTTTAAATAATTAACTAACTTATTGTTTTAGACTTTAACAGTACATTGATTTAGAAGTGCTTTGCACTCACTTGATTTTATTTTCCTTCTCTCTCACTCAAGGTCATCTTTCTGTATCCAGGAAACTGACCTACCTTTTTCCATGGAAATAACTATGGATTCTACTTTTTCCCTTAGCAGCTAGACTCTTGGGCTTCATTTGCTCCAAGCGTTTAAAACAAACAGAGAAATGTTCTTTCTCTTCCTGCCTTTTACTTTCCTTGGGCCCATGGCATCTCTGGAGTGCTGTGCAGCAGATGGAGAATTGATGCCTGCTGTTTCTGCTCATCAACAGCTTACCTTAGTGATTCAAACTGGAGATCAAAGAACTGCATGGGTTTCTTATACAGACACATCAAGATCCAACCTTTTGGAGCTGCCAATTTTTTATGAATATACACAAAAGCAGCCTAGTCAAAGATAACACATGCATCCTTTTTCATTAAAGAAGTAGCACAATGTAAGTTTCAGGGGCATAAAGATTGTCTGTTTCATGAGTGTAGATTTGTGTTTAGAGACTGAGTTATAAACTCACCACCAAAGAACTTAAAGTACAGCTATATGTAGTTAATTGAAGGCAAATAGGCAGGCAACGATATTCTTGAAAGATTCTTTCAGCTAACGTAAATGACTAAGGAGCAGAAATGACAATTTTGCTTGTGTATAATAAACAAGCTACTTAGAACATTACAAATTTAGAAGTCAAAATAAAGAGAAAATGATTTGGAGAGTGTGAGAAACTCATGGATAAATAGTTAATTGGTAATTCTTCCTAATGCTACTTTCTTCCTAGGTTCTTCTGGCATGTGAAAGGTATAACTGTTGCATTAACTAAAGCAACTTACAGTTTTTCTTGCTCATCCTTAAATGAAGATGACTAAGCTGTCAAAGTTATCTTAATGAGGAATTCCCTGGGTTTGATACCTAGCAAAGCCCAAAAATGTTATAATGTTATCTTACATGTATTCATATTGGAGATTATATCTATATAATCATATATATATATGAATGATATATATCCCCCAGAGCATCTCCCTCAAAGATTAGACCTCTCCCTTGAAGGGAGGTCCACCTTTGCTAGTGATGTATATAGTTCTCTGGGGAGTTGATGGATAGAGCTGTATTCCCAATCTTTCACTGAAAGAAATGTCTGCTTCATCCTTAGGTACCTAGTTATCACATTCAATACTGTGTGTTTATTATGTTCCAGTCAGCATGGCTGGCACTAGGAATACAGACTCAAAATATACATTTGTTGGCCTCAAGGAGCTAACATTTAGTGGGGAGAAAGACATACACATATTTGTGCTACCATGGTGAGTGCTAAGATGGAGTCATATGTAACTCAGACTGAAAGAGGCAATGAGGGTCAGATAAGGGATTTGAGAGAAGATGTTTCTGACAAATATTAAAGGATCAGAGAGAGATATAGTCTGCTGAGGAAGAGAAAGCAGGCATTCCAGGAGTTTGTGTTAAAGTTTTTCTTTGTGGCTTCTTGGAACTTGGATAGGAGCTGAAAAATAGTCAGGAGAAGGGTTTTTATTTGGCTTATGATGAGCCAAAATCCTTGAGGAGATTGTTCTTAAGGCTATCTGTCTAATCTGAATGCATTTAGCTGTGACCCATGCTATTAGTTTATATCCTTCTCAGGATTTTTTCCTTTATATTAAGACTAAGGTTTTATTTGTCTTTTTAAATTTGTTTTATAAAATTAGAACAATTCCAAATGACATTGAAACCCATAATGGCAGTGAGGCAAAACTGTGGTGAAAGAATGGCAAGACTAATTTATTTGATGAAACAATTGTAAGGACGAGTGATTATTAGGCACCGTTTAATCTATGTGTTAATTGCTGCTTGCTTGTGTATTTGAAACTGGTGTTTAATCATAGATGAAAACTGAATTCAGGTACATCTTTTAGTTCATGGGTCAGTGGAAGGCAGTCAAAGCCATAGGTTAAGATACAAAATACTGTTTTTTTTTTTGATGGAGTATCTTTATGAACTAAACAGATTTAAACAAATCTTGGAAGAACCACACTAAAAGTAACTTGCCTGAAGCTATGTGTAAATCTAACTTTTTGAAGCTTTCACATCTAACCTATTGTACTGGAAAGTCTCATAAGAATTATATTTTCAGGTGACAGGATTAAAATTCACGTTGACTGAAGTTAGTGTAAAGTTTAATAGTGAAATAAGAACATATACATTACCAGATCTTTCCCTCTATTAGTAAAGATTTACAAAACAACTTTGACACAAAACCAGGAATGATTATTTCTATCAGTCCATAACATAAAATACCATCCAATGTTAAAAGTTTGCCAACTTAAGATTTATCTGTGCAACAGAAAAAGCAGACACATAACAAAAACATGTCCTTTCCATTCACTGTATTCTGTGGAACTGGCTAATAGCAAATCAGCTGTGTTAGTAAAACTCCATTTTTTTTTCCTGCAAATCATTCACTCAAACTTGGTTTCCTTCATTGCATATTTACTAAGTACAAGTCTAGGAATGCAGTAATCCAGCTGAAGAAAGGCTGTTGCTTTCATTAGGGAAAAAGTTTACATAAAAGTGGTGGACCTGAACAAAAAACTTTGGACTTTAGAGCATTTATTAACCGAGAGAGAAAAGCTATACTGGGTCTTTAAAATGACAATTAAGAAACAACGACTTAAGTCAATACATCTAAGAAATTTGAGACAGCTGCACTACTATGGTCCCACTATTGTATAGATTTGTGTTCTGCTTTAAGTGGAAGTAACTCATCTAAGCTCTAGCCTATATGTTCATGGCTGAGGTCTCACAGGGAGGTGTGGTGTCTGCAGTACTAGGAAACCCAGGGGAAGGAAAAGTGCAGTAACTACCATAGAAGGGGGAACTTGTCTTTAATACAGGGCCGTGGCTTCTGGTGCTGCCATTTGTGTGATTTTTCAGAAGGGTCGCTTCTGGGTGGGGCAAATTTTGGAGAGTAAAGTGAAAGCTAGATTTCAGCCTTTGCCCATCCCCTCAACCAGGTGCCCTGAGTAGTTGGTAATGCTGATTGAGTGCTGGGGTTTTCAAAGTGCTGCAAAATGAAGCCTCCATAGTAACTAAAGTTCATCTGCAGAAAGCATTGACCTTAGACTCCTAAATTTTAAGTTGTAAGGCTCATGACTGATTTTTTTTCTCCCTCCATTTTATACGGTGTCTCATACAAAGCTCAGTTCAAGAAATATTTGATCTATAATCTATAACTGTACTGATGAGCTGAGAAATAAGTTAGAATTGTTACTGAAATATATCTCTCAAATACACTTAAGGAATGGGGATGCTTCAGCTGTGATAAGACAATTAGATTTTTCTCTGTAGGTCTAGACCTACAATTTTACTCATTGTCTAGTGGTAGTAAAATGTCCCTCATTAATATGAGTGACTTGTTACCCAACTGCTTCCTTTATCAGATGAGACTATTTTAAATACTCCAGCCTATTCTTAATCATAGTACAGCCAAATCACTATGGAGATATATGAATATTCATCAAGAGTTCAAAGAGATGACAAAATGTAGAAGCACAGAGGGGCATTGAGAAAGAGAGGCAAAGAGGGGAAGAAGTCATCTGCAGAGATGGTGAGTCAGAAGTAACCGGCTCCGTGATTACATTTTGCTTCTTTTCATATTCTTTTCCTTTCCATCCACAGGGAAATACCTTTTTTTTTTTCCTCCTGAGCAGGCATAAAGCTTTCTCCCCCTATTTTCAGAAAGGATGTTTTCTGCAAGCTTGGTGCCTGAGTACCAAGAATAGATACTTGCCTGATTAAATAGGGCTCTCCTGTTTGGATAGATTAGATTAACTACAAACATCTGCTACCAGCAAAGAGTTTCCTAGATATAGTTTAAAGCATCCTTATTTTGAACATTTTTACTTTGTAATAAAACTGAGTTCTGAGTCTTTGTCAAGAAATATCTTACAATTCCCTTATTACCAGGGAATTCCAAACTAAGTGTTCTTAGTTTGGAACCACATGTATCCTTTCTCTTACTTCTTGTCATTAGCAGCACTCAGATGTTTTGACTCCTGGGTGAATCAGATGCACAAGAAATTTTATGCCCGGATTCCTTCTCCTCCACTGCTGATTCAGAAACTACTCATTTTGCCATGAGGACAGATATGAAATGCTAGCAATCTTTTCAGTTTCTTCCATGATCCACCTCTGTTTCTACACAATTTCTAAGGGTTTGCTTCCAAATGTGTTCTTTCTTGGTAGTTATCTTTATCCATGTGGAAACTGAACAGGAGGAGTTAAGAATTTGTTAAATCTCATCATATGAAATGGTTTCTTATAAGGACCCAAATTGGAATCTTTCAGAATTTTGCATGGTGGTGATGGATGGTGAGACAAAGAAGGCCATGGAATGACTTTAAATCTGCTTTAGGTTCTATATGATTTTCATGAAAATAGTACAGTTGGCTCTCTGTAGATAAAACAAAATATTGGGGAAAAAAGTACATCTATACTGAATATGTACAGACTTTTCCCCTGGTCATCATTCCCTAAACAATACAGCATAAAAATAATTTATATAGCACTACATTATATTAGGTATTATAAGTAATCTAGAGATTTTTCAAAGTATGTGGGTAGATTATGTACAAATTCTGTGTCATAACATACATGACTTGAGCATCCTTGGATTTGGGTACCCACAGGGTCTCTAATTTATGTACATCCATCTGGATTACTTATAATACCTAATACGATGTAAATGCTATGTAAGTAGTTGTGCTGTATTGTTTAGGGGACAATGACAAGGAAAATGACTGTACACGTTTGGTATAGATGTATTTTTTTCTGAATAGTTTTGATCTACAGTTGGTTGAATCTGCAGATGTGGAACCACAGATACAGAGGGCTGATTCTATTTATTCAGCTTAACCTGGGAACAAATGGTGTATACTGCAAAGAACAGGGTACATGGAAACTTTGTTTTCTTAGCCAAATATTTTCTCATTTTTGAATGTGACCTCAGTTATAGAATAGTTACAAATTAACAGCTCAGCCTGTCATCATCTTCATTTCTTGGTGTAGGGCTATAGAGAGGTGATACTTGGTGTGAAAGAAATGCCCAGAAACACTTAAGGGGTTGAGTGGCACATACCCTGGGAACCCTATTTACTAGACCAGTAAAGGAAGGCTTAATTCCCATTTGGCTGATCAGCAATTTCTATTTGAAGCAGAAGGAATTCTAGAAAACAGTATTTAGGCAATGAAATAAAAATGGCTTGGGGTGAGGCTATTAAGTCTCCAGCTATAACATTTGAGATTTAATAATGACTTTTGGCACTTTCCTATAGGAAAGTACCATGCTGACCAGCTTACATCAGCATGATAGCTTGTCCTCATTAGCTTCATGGCTGTCAAGATTGTGACTTGTAAATTTTTACCCTTCACCTTGGTGTGAAAGGCTGTGTTCTCATGGTTACAGAGAACATAGAAAAGCATTTATTTCCCAGAAGTCTTAAGTGACTGGAATATTGGACTCAGTATTTTTCTTTTGAGCTGTATTTGTTTTTCTGATTATGTGACTAGATACAGAAAATAAAGAATAAGTTTGCTTTACATAAAGCAAAAATGGTAAAGTTAGACATTAGTTAGCATAGGAAAAGAGCACTTTGAAACTGATAAAAATTAATATTAAAAGCAAAAGTATAACTGGGTTATAAAAACTTCTTTTTAATAAAAACAATAATGAAATAAACTCTGTTCTACATTAGAAAGCAATCCATATTTATGGAAGGTTGATTTAAAAATTTTAAGAATATTATTTTCCTTTCAGTGTGGAGACTTTCAAGGGAGGATGAACAATGAATATCAGAAAATAAATATCATTATGATATTTCTGAAAAATCGACTAAGGTTTATATGTGCAGTGTAATATTGGCTAAATTTTATTCTTTTGATTCTTCATCTCATAGAAAATTTTATAATTGTGCCATCTGCCAGATGCCAAGAAATAGTTGTGTTTGAAGATTTTTTCTCTGACGGAAGAGGACATCCCAATGTAGGATGTTTGGGAACAGGACAGGAAGGGAAATTATGTGGGAACACTCTTGGGAGCTGAGTACTTAATAAAACTAATAAAACCAGCAAATATGATTCATCAGTACATGGTCCAATAATTGCAAGACTGAAAAACAGTGCTTAATGATGAGCATTTTGTTAGGAGCCAAGCTTGGTTGATTACAAATTAAATGTAATCCCATTCTGAAAACTGAAGTTTAGGACCTTGGCCAAGAGTCACATCAGCTTCCTTTGCACTCTTCCTTTGCACTTCCTTGGTTTCACTCTACAAAACCAGTCAGCTTCCTGTGCTGAAAGTATTCAGAGGGAAGTTGGGTACTGTGGCATTATGTGAATTGGAAATTAAAGCATGGCTTCTAATTCCCACTGTTACTAATTAAGTTGTCTAACGACATGTAAAAACTTCTTTGGGTTTTGGTGTCCTTATTGGGTAAAGTGATAGGTGTCCTTCTAGCAATGGAATGCTGTGATCATTGCCTATAGTCCCTGGCATTCTTGTGGCAAGGTAAGGGAGCATATTTGAGACCAAATAACATGAAAATTTTGCTTAGGTTCTAATTTTTTTGAGCATGTGCCCAGTGTGCTACCTTCTTTACCTGCAATATTGTTAGAAGTGGTTAGAAAAGGGGAGATTATTCTGACTCATGAGTTTGGGTACTGAAGAGGACACAGTTATTTTAGAAATGAAATGCAAATGAAGAATAGAAATTGTACAAAGTTGAAAGAAGTCAAAAGAAACTTACAGGGCAATTCTAAGGCTCAATTAGAATGAAAGTATGACTTGTTTCTGTTTTCAGGACACCATCATGCAGTATTTCCCTGAAAGCAGCTCTCTGTTTCCCAGGTTTAAACACTAGGAGATGTTTGGTTCTCTCCTCAGGAAGCTCCATACTAACTTGACTTCACTGACAGACCAAAACCTCACCATTATTTCATTGCCACCACTAGGTGGCACTGATGGTACATTATCTACATAAAGCCTCTTAAAATCTAGAGGATCTCTTTCCTGTTGATGAATTTGTTCTGGGACTACAGAAGATCTTAGTTCTAGAACCCATGCTATAACATGCAAAAATTATTTCATACTAATATATCTCATGTTCTTAGAAAAACTTCTCTGAGTCTTCCTAGAGACCATAACTTAATGATTCATTAACATCAATTCTGTATTTGTAAAAATGACTGTATAACATTAAATTAAGATTGGTCTGTGAGAATTAGTGGTTCATAAGGAGACACATTTATTATGTTACTTAATAGTGAGAATAAAAAAGCTTTGGTGTTAAAAAAAAAGGATTGGTCTGTGAACAACTTGGTCCTGTTGCCCTGTTTTTTATTTTACTTTTTGATGGATGAGTGTTGTGAAAGTTCTTTTTTGCCTGCCATATCTCCACAGGAGAAGAAACTCATGTTAATCTCTCAGGGAAAGGTTTCTTGATAGCTGAGTTTAAAAAAAGGTCCTAGGTTTATATATTTATTTTTAAAAATAAATTTATTCTTAATTGGTACATAAAACATAAAATTGTACATATTAATGGGGTAATGTGATGTTTTAATACATGTATATGTTGTGTAATATTTAAATGAGAGTAAAATATCTCTCATCAATCACTTATCATTTCCTTATGGACAACCCTTTCTTCTAGCTTTCTGAAATATACAGTAGTACATTATTGTTATCTATAGTCATCCTAGTATGCAGTAACATACCAGAGCTGCTCCTAGCTGTAACTTAGTTTAGTACCTATTGATCAACCTTTCCCCATCTCTTCCTCTTCCCACTTTCCCCAACCTCTGATAATTGCATTCGATTCTATAGCTGAGTTTAAATTGTACCTGTGATACAAAGACTTGACTGAACACCTTTTAAAGTATTGCAGCTGGCATAATATTTGAAACAATCTTCTATATTTTTTTCCCTCACTATTTTCCCCCCATTTTCTTCTCCCTGTTCAAGTAAGCAGTAAATCTGGGCTCATTATCTCAGGGGAGGGATATAGCAGGACAGGAAGTAGATACATGTTGTAAATGTCTCTAATATTCACAGAGATTCACAGAGAGCCATAAAAATGGAAGGGGCTATGTTATCAGATAACATATGTCAAACTAATAACCCAATTGTGTGAACTGGACCACTCCTTGGTAAACATACCCCTATGAGTCCACAGAGCCTTGGGATTTCACTAACTTTGGGAGAGGGTAAATCTAAGATCAAGTATTTTCTACAGGTCCATAGAATGAGGGTTTGAGGTAAAAAATTGTAGTAGAAAATAAATGTACATTTCTTGTACATCTGAATATGTGGATTGGATTTCATTTCTCCTCTGCTGGGAGTTCTTTTCTCATCTTAGTATCTTGGAATTTTCCTGATCATTCCCAGCCTGGCCTCAGTGAAAAAATGTAAAAATTGCCTGATATTATTTTACAAGACTATGACTCCTATTAACATTTCCAGGGATTATTCTAGATCTCTCTTTCTTTATATATTTATATAATAAGCTATTTAAATAAATAAGGCCCTACCATGCATGCATGATATTACATGTATCATACTGTATATCACATTTAACTAAATGTTACATAAATAAGGTCCTGGCATACATTCTGCTTTTTTTTTCACTCATTAACATATGGCTAATGTCAATAAATATGAATTTCTACATAGTTTCTAACTTCTGCTTAGTATTCCATGATATATATGTATCATTTATTTATATCATATACTTTTCTTGTGATTTGCACTAGTCTATGTTAGTAGATCTCAATATTTAGCTGATAAAGCCTTACCCCATGTGCATAAATATAAGGCAACTTTGAATACAAATGTGGATGTATAAACTTTTAAGGATCCAGGTGAGATATTCCAAAGTCTATTTTTTTAAAAAAGCACATTGATGTGGTTATAGGTCAATTTGAAATAACATATTTTACAACATTATTTTTTAGAAATGAAATGCAAATGAAGAATAGAAATTGCACAAAGTTGAAAGAAGTCAAAAGAAACTTACAGGGCAATTCTAAGGCTTATTTAGAATAAAAGCATGACTTGTTTTTCTCCTGGTGTTTAAGTAACATTTTACAACATTATTTTTTAATTATTTTGTAAAATTATTTTATTTAAACTCTCATGCAACTTCAATATCAGTGCTATTGCTTTGAGGAATGTTTTGAGTCATTGATCACAGCTTTCCTGCACACATAATCTTTTTCCCCTAAAGTTATCTCATTTATAACAATTTTTGACCCTTTACTGGAAATTTTATCCCAATTTACAGGACCCATTTTCTCTGTGATCTCTATATGTTACTGGTCACTTTTTGCTTTTTTGCATTGCTTTAAAAATAACTTTTTATTCTAAATTTGAACTATATCACACATGTTGAATAGAGCAAAAATGTTTTACATTAAAAAATGACATCAATAATCAAGCTTAAACAGATACTGTATTTTCTGGGAAAAGGTCCATGATTTGCAGTTCTTTTGGTGTTTGATGAATGCTATAAATATAACCAAGGACTGGATTTACTTTCTTTAACTATTTTTTGGGGGGGCATACGGGGGATTGAACTTGGGGGCACTCAACCATTGAACCACATCCCCAGCCCTATTTTGTGTTTTATGTAGAGACAGGGTCTCACTGAGTTGCTTAGCACCTTGCTTTTGCTGAGGCTGGCTTTGAACTCTCAATCCTCCTGCTTCAGCCTCCCAAGCCACTGGGATTATAGGCATGTGCCACTGTGCCTGGCATTTTCTTTAACTTTTTCTCTTGAAAAATTTCAGAGATAGGAAAGTTGAAAGAATAATACAACAGATGCCCAAAGAACCTCCCAAATAGATTCAATAATTATAACATTTGGTTTATAGATTGTCCCCAACTTATGATTTTCAAACTTATCCTGGCATGAGAACAATATGCATTCAGTAGAAACCGTACTTTAAATTTTGAATTTTGATCTTTTCCTGGGATAGTGACACATGGTATGATACTTTGTTGTGATGCCTGACAGTAGGCTAATTTAAATGTTATGAGCACATTTAGGTGAGAGTATGATGTTTGGAAAGTTAGGTATATTAATGCATTTTCAACTTGTGATATTTTTAGTTTGCAAGGGTTTTATTGGGACTTCACCCCATTGTATGTTGAGCAGCATGTGTATAATTTTTTTCTTTGTGCCTTCTTTTCTCCCTGCTTCCCTCTTTCTATCTCTCTAATTCCAGAGCCGCCTCGCTCAGACACTAAGATGAAAAAAGACACTTGGGTTTGACAAAGTGAACTAGAGTGATCATTATATACTGATAAAATATGAATGAGTCCACCTCCCCCCGTCTTGTCAAACTTTTCTATGACTTTCCAGTGGCACAGAGAAGAAAATAAAAACTCCAGACTCCCAGGGTTTGGCTCCCACCTGTTTTGCAATCTCCTATCATATCACTCATTCTCTTGCAGTGCTCCAACACACTGTCTTTTTTTCTGTTCCTGGACATGAAAAGCCCTTTCTTGGGCTAGGCCTTTGCATATACCATTCCCTGTGCCAGAAGTGCTTTTCCCTAGCAGTTTGCCTGACTAGCCATTTCTTGCCCTCAGGTCTCAGGACCAAGTCTGTTCTTCAGAGAGAACTGTCTTGACCACTTTCTCAAGGATCCTCTCCCAGGCACAACCTATCTCAGCATTATGTTTATTTCCACAGACTTTAAAAAATAATTTTACTTATCTTCTTTACTTTCTTTTATGCCATATAGTTTTCAACAAGGGCAAGTCCCCTATTTTTTCAGCATTGCACCTTTTAGAGCCAAAGATAGTACCTGAAACAGAATACACATTTAACAAACACTTGAGTTTTGAATTAATACATGAAATACTTTACAACTGATGAGTAAAGACACAGACATAGAGTACTAAATAAGTAGAGAGAGTGTTTAATTCTACTTGTAAACCTTGAACAGTACCAACTCTGTTGTAGTGAGAAGTTGGCTAAGAAGTCTTCCAGTCTCTCTATTCTCTACAAACTGAAATTGTTTTGATTTATTACACACCCTCAATTATCATTCTATAAGACTGATTACTTAGCCTTAACAGTCATGTGCTCTTTTTAATTTTCTGTTTGCTCTTCAAAGGCAAATATTCCTGGGAGAATATACACAGTGACTGTCACATTTTAGTGGGAATCAGTTCAGTTTATTTTCTAATAGTGTAGTCCCTCAATAGAATGAGGTAAATAGGAGTTAACTTTGGGATGTAGTCACTGAGCCATTTAGAGGATGGCTCAGACACTGGACAGCTGGAGGGAAGGGGAGTCCAGAGTAAGTGAAGGACAAAAACAAGATGTGAAAAGATTCCAAGGCCCAAATTCCCCTTTTCCATAGCTTTGGCCAGAACTGAACTTGGTAGTTGAATGATATTTCCGTCCATTCAGATAGGCTATAACTCAGTTGTTGAGATGTCAAAGATAGTTATTTAAACCATCCCATATGAATTCAGCAGTAAAGGCACTTTACTCTCAGAGATTTAACTGATGCAACCTTTGCAGAAGAAGCTTATGAATTATTGAAATGGTAGAAGCAGTAGCAAGCAGTTACCTAATTTGCCCTTGATGATGAATGGCAGGGATTTAGAGATTAATCTCTTTCTTTGAGACTTATTTTCTGTTAAATGAAGATGTAGACACTATCATTTGAGTTGAGCTAGAGTAGAAAATATCTTTCCAAAGTTTATTAGCTTTCCAGCTGTGAATGTAATAAATAGCTTTTTGCAAATTAATGTTTGTTTTCATTCTTATAGTTTTGGCAATTGTTTTCTATTCTAGGGGATAGAAGTGAAGGTGTTGATTTGGGAATAAATTACCTCTGGCATCAGTGGTTTAAGGCATTAAAATGTAGACAATATTTTCTATGAAGTGGGAAAAATTAGAATTTTGGGGAGACATCAATTACTTATAACATTATTCATACTATTTTTATGGTTACTTAGCAGGGAAAAGCTTTAATATTTAAATTCAGAGCAATATTTTCTTCTTTTTATTTTTTTTGTTCTTTTGTCTTTGTGTTTAACATGCAATGAGATAAAATAAAGCATTTTCTTTATTGTTGACCCAATGTGAACTTTAAAAAATCTTAATTAGTTTAATAAAATAATTACAAAATCAGAGTACTTATTTTAAATTATAATAATAATCTTAAAGTTTCAAGATGTAGCCCAGGATACTGTCTTGAAATGGGTGATTTAAACCCAGAACCAACTTCCTTTTTTCCTTATTCTTTCATCTTTAGGGCCTACAGCAAGATCATGTACAAAATGAATGTTCCACAAATAATATGAAGAATGAATGTAGATGAATAAACAGGTGTTTTAAATAATACTTAAGAAATCAAAGTCAATCTCATATGTATTTCTTTCCCTAATGAGTCTGAAATGTGTTAATTTTTAGTGTACTGTCAAAAAATTAAGCAATGTGAAGTACCAGCAAAGAAGTAGAAAGCCAATGTTAAGTTTTACACTTAGCAGTAAAACATATATTCCTAAATAAGTACTTATGATGTAATCTTTATCAGTGGATAGATAGTGATGAGGTTTACATCATCATTTTATATTGATGATCATCAGTATAAAAGCAATTACAATTCTATTGGTAACAGGGTTTGGCATATCAGCAATTTGTCATTATCACATTCTCTACATTCATATTCTTCTCATTCAGCAGTACACAAACACCATGTGTCTTTAATTGTTTTTTGATTCTTGAACCAGGAAACACAAAAGCAGAATGACTATTTCTAAATATAAAAGAAGTATGATGATTTCAACTTTATTATGAGCAAGTGAGTCAATGTATTGAAAATGGTGGCAGTAAATCAGGACCTTATAAGCTATGAGTTTAGATCCTAGTCTTTCTTACTAGCCAGAAGGGACTTGGGAAACATTTTATATTGTGGTTTCATAGTATTATTGACAGTGCTAGACTGTCTGTATGTTAAGTCAATCTCTCCCTCTCTTCTGCTTGACACCTAGAGATGTTTCTGAAATCTGTTCCAGAGACATTGCAACACTTTCACTGGAGTTTAGTTGAACAGTAATAAATCATTGGGTCCCTCAAGCCAAATACACTCCTTTGGCTATAATCTATACAAGGGACATGGCTAATATTTCATCCTGCTTTGTAGTCCTTTGTCGTTTCTCTATAGTTGTACTTCTAAAGGCCCAAAGCATTTGTAGTCTTAGATCTTCACAGATACATCATGTTCCTCACTATTTCCTTTGATTTAGAAGCCGAGACATTTTAAATGGAAGTTATTGAACAAGAGGACTATGGGACAGATAGATGTCATCTTAGAAAATATAATAATGAACTTTGATCTTAAGAATAATGTACCAAGTGAGGATACAAAAGCTTTCACTGAGTTCACAGTATGGCCTTGTTAAAAGTAGCTTTATCTGCATTTTGTGCTTCTTTTAAAAATAAAATATGGTTTATTATCTAAAATACATAAACCTGAAATACATAAGACTGAACTTATTCAGCATGGCTTAAATATAACAAGGAAGCATTCTGCATTTTGGCATTCTGCATATAATGGTTTTCTGCATTTTTTTTCTGTGAGACAGAATGTGCTCACAGAGACAGAGCTCTGTTCTCTCTGCTCATTCTATGATTTATGTTTCTTTGAACCACAAGTCTAAGATTCTGTTTATGCTTTTAAGTTTAAATTTAATAATATCAAAATGCCAGTGTGGATTAATGATTAATAGGTTAAAGTAGGAAGGGATAAAACTATAGTTTTATTTTGTTTCTCAAAATCATTCTCCCTTCAACTTATATTTTCTGATTATAAAATTGATAAATAGTTCAATAAAGAGAAGTTGGAAACTACAGAAAACTATTAAGAAATAAAGTCATCCTTCAGAAATAACCACTGGATCAGAACTAGTGAATGTTGTAGAGATTCTTAATAAAAATTTGTATTGCTCATAGAACATTGGTTTTATTCAATAAGGACAAGGATCAATTTGGCTCTTTGGTAAATTTTTAATGATTTTTAAAAATCACATTTGGTATCAAGATTGCATTTAAATAATTAAAAATTTACTCTAAGAACTCCATATCTTTGTGCCCAAATATACAACTTAATTACTTAAGTTAATTTGTATTTTGTGACAGTCTAAAAGGCACATTAACAGATTTCATTGTAGTTCTAATGCCAGGCTATCTCACATGCTTGGCGATTTGTGGGAATCTTGATTCTGAAGAGTCAAATCTCTGAAAGTCATACAAGGAGTTTGGATATATTAAAGCAATACTAATATGTCTTAAATAGAATCGAATGGCTGCTAATTATCAAGTCTAGAATTTGACCTCATTGCTTTTACTCTACTTCAGTATGAAACTCAAAAGTACCCATTTCTTCATTAGGTCAATTAAGGGAAAATGTCCTAGTGAGCTTAATAATTTTTGATGAATTAGTTTAAGAAAAGCTCTTTAAAAGATGAAATTTTATTAACTTGGTTAAAAATAGTAAAACATATAGCAAATTTGAATGCAAATAATATGTGCTAAAAACAACTAAAAGTAAATCTTCATCAAAAATGAAAAATAAAATGTTTAAAAACCAATGTGGGGGTGAGCATCTCAACTTAAGATATAATTTGTCAGCATAGGGTGACTTTCTTCCTTTGGTTCATCTGTTACTTTGGACCATCATTTAAGTGTATATTTTTTTAAATCATTGGATCCTGCTCTGAAAACTGAGAGCTAACTTTATGAGAGTCAGCCTTAACCAGAAATGTGGACAGCTTGCCTATTGGTTAAAATAATCAACTAAAAAAAGTTAATTTGTACATGACCTTAGAATACTAAAATGAACTTTTTTAAAAGTAGTATTGTGGAAGATTGAAATACTGATCATAGAAAAGGGAAAAAAAATCCCACCTATGAACCATTACTTGATATAATAATTATTATATCATAACATATGTGTTGTTGAGCTCTCAATATGTCATCAGACAACTTGTTAATAGAACAAAGAGAAAGTTAGAGCTTGCTATGCTAAGAAAGTCACCAACTTGACAGGAATTTAGAGTTCTCAAGTGGGGAAATTAGATAAGAGTATTTGTAGAGTATTATTGGATCTAAGATGAGTTTTTCTTGTCATTAATCATTTGTAACTATTAGAATTAGACATTTTCTATGGAGTTTTATTATGTTTATAGACATATTATATATTTTTATTGCTATTATTTATCCCATTCTCTTGTGGTTTGATATAGCAGATTGGAAAGTACTTTTATATTTACTTCAATTTAAATTAGATTTTCCTAGTGGTAGGTCTGCTAGTTGTTTAAATGTATTGCTTCAATCTGGTTGCAGCAGTTGAGAATGAGTCTCATTCATGTGGTACTCTTAGGGACAATCCCAACTTGGCAACTTGATTAACAAATGAATGAATTATGGACATTCATCTCTTAAATGGGAAGGCCAGAGAAATTTAATCCAGATATTGATGATAGTATGCTCCTATGATTAAAAAAGCAACCCCAGAAAAGATCTTCCTAGGCACCCCACTTTTAAGTTTACTCTTTTCTTTATTTTGTTACATCATGATAATGATTCTCTTTGTTTGAAGTCCATTTTTAGTATACTAGGTGATCAGACATGTTTTGCAGTTGTGTTAAAAGAGCACTTTTTCCTTTTTGTGTATATGATAACTACATACTAAGCTAACTCCATCTCATTTGTGGATTTGTAGTAGTATTAAAATCATTCAGTGTTTATAGGTCTTAACAAAGTTCATTTCAAAATAAAAATTTTAGAAAGATTCAAAATTATGCAGAAATATATTTCAGGATTATGAACATGTCTGGATGGGAAAAGGGTTTGTATGATTGCATTTCTCTGTCAATAGAACGTAAGCACATTTATAACAATTGGGGTCTCTGTCTTTATAATTTAAAATACAGAAAGAGAGGGGCTTAAGATAGTAGAAGAAAGCTAGGTAGTAGTCCTGGATCTCCTTGAAGCAGAAAGGTGAAGTGGTGGAGAAAAAGCAGAATTGAGAGGTCAGTGACAAAATCAATACACTAAGGTTTGATATTGCATGGTCTAAGACCTGAAGAGACTGAAAGATAGGGAACCAGAGTAGGAAACAAATGCAAAGTGCTCTAAACTCCCTCCAACCCAAAACAGTGGATGTAGGAGCACTCCCCATACCTTCAACCCTTCCCTTCCCTCTTTTCCCATTCTATGGTGATGAAACGCATGCCCAGCAGAGTGTGCCTCATTGGTTGTAACCTTGAGGCCGTGATTGGTCTGAGGACCCTATATAAGCCTCTGTACTTCCTGGATTAAACGGGTTCGGTGTCTCGCTCCTGCAGAGTAGTCTTACCTACCCCCGGAGTCTGGGTGGAGTGACTCCATGGACTGTTACTCCTAACTTCATCCCATGAGACCCCATTTCATCTTCCCTGAAGACCCCTTTTATCCTCCTAGGACCCCAAAGCCTCGTCCTGTGAGACCCTGCTTCGTCTTCCACGAAGACCCCTTTTTGTCTCTTAGGACCCCAACTTGTCAAGGAGACCCACGAGGCACGACTTCAAACAATATCTGGTGCCCAACATGCTTTGGGGCTTTATTGACCCCATTGGTGAGTGATTTCATGAGTGATTTCGTGGTGGTCCCCCTGTCTGTCTTGCTGGTGAAGGTAACACCAGCCTTTCTGTGATGGTCTCATGTGTCTGTTTGTCTTAGTGTGATATAATTAGGTCAGGGAACCCTAATTCTAAACATTTTTGTGTTTTTACCCAAATTCCCAATCTCCTTCCTCTTCTTAAAATTCACTTAGTTTTTCTTTTTTCTGTCCCTTTTGCTTTTGGCTTCTCTTTGCTAGCGTTTCCTTCTACTTTCCGGAGGTTTCCCCTGTTCATTGGCTGTCCCCCACCCATGCAGGCTGGTCCTGCATCTCCCCGCTCCTCCCCCTTTCCCTGGAGGCCCCGGCTACAGCCACGTGGACCCTCTATCTCTCGGATTGGCACTGAAAGTGCCACTGTGAAAGACTCAGCAGCCCTGCCAGTCGTGCACAGAAAAGTAAATAAAACCGCTGCTAAGTGGCTCCACTGGCCCCGGTCACAGGTGGTGGCAGTCCCGAGTGGCGGCTTTGCTTGCCGGCCTTGGCAGCCCCACTGGCGCCTGCTCAGGTCACAAATGGCAGTAGTTCCAGGGCGCTCCACATGCTGGTGGCGCGGCTCCGCCCACACCAGCCTGGTTCACAAGTGCCTCCGGTGGTCCTGCTCGTACTCACCCTGTGAGGGCGGGCCCCACCTTGGGATTAGGCATGCTCTTGGACTTAAGCCAGAAAAAACTGTCCACACTGCCTTATCGTGCTGCCTTAAACTGCCCCGTGGTGATTTTCTTTTTGAATCTAGCAGAGAAAGGGGAGATTGCCAAGCTCTCTGCGCTTGCACCTCCTCTGGCCAAGGCCACACCCCCCTGCCTCCTGTAAACTGCCTAATGCTGCAGGCGACCCATCCCCAGAGCTTGCTCTGCCAACCTAATGAGTGCAACTAGATAGGCTTTTGCAGAAAGCCTATACGCCAATACTGTTTACCTTCACTTTAATGTCTCCATCCCCACTTCTTCAACATGGGAAATCTATTCTCCTGGGTCCTTTTCTTCTTCATGGAGGATGAAGACAACCTCAATGAGGCTGTTCCCCTAGCACCCCCCAAAACCAATCATATAGTCCTGATAGTTCGTCCTCAACTTCCCGTGAACACCCTCTTCCTGGAGATTCCCCTCCCTCCAACCCTCCTCCTATTTGCCCCGCTCTACCTTCAGCGCCCCCTGCAGTCACTCCTCCTCCTCCCCACTTTGCTTCCTCTGCCTGTGACCCGCCCACTTGTTTCAGTCCTTCCAACCCTTTTCACTCAACTCCACCCACTGCATATGCTTACATGGTTAATCTCCAGGCCAATTCCAATATCCGCCCCTGGATCCCCACTCCGGTTTCTGAGCTTATTCAGCTACATAAGGCCTGTCAAGACGCTGGTCCTTTCTCTCCCTTTTTTCTACAACTTCTGGAGTCCTGGTCCTCCTCTCTCCAAACTCCCTTTGATTGGTTTTCCCTTCTCAAGGCAGTTATTTCCACTCCCCAATATCTTCAATGGAAGGCTTCTTACCTAGAACTTGTAGAAAAACAGGCTTGTCACAATATAACACAAGGTCTTAATTTTTCCATGGATATGCTGTCTGGCAGGGGTGACTTTACGTCCCCTCACTCTCAGGGACTTGTCGGTAATCTTATTTACTTTGAGCAAGTCAAAGACAGTGCCCTTAGAGCCCTTCATAATTTGAGCCCTCCCACTCCTCAGGAACTTTTCAAAAATCTTATTCAATGTCCTGATGAATGGTTTTCTGATTTCATGGCTCATGTCATCCAGGCTGTTGAAAAGAAAGTAAATTCTGGCCCAGGCTAGGACACCCTCATTTGGCAACTTGCCTGGGAAGGTGCTAATTCCATTCCTAGAGCGGCAATAGCCCCAGTGAGACATGAGGAACTCAATAAATGGGTTTCTGCCACTAAGGATGTTTCCACCCATGACTCAATTTCAGCCCTCTTGGCTGCCCTCAAGTTCTGCTTGACTTCCAACACTTCCTCAGCCTTCAGGGGCCACTCTCAAACCCCTATCTGTTGGGGATGCAACAAACCTGGGCATATAATCTGCAACTGTCCCTTTAATCAGTCATGTGCATTACAAAGGAAGCCCTGCACCCCATGCCCTTGTAAAAAGGGGTACCATTGGGCCTGAGACTGCCCCTCCAATCCTTTAAACTCCAACAAGGGCAACCATCAGCCCCACTAAACAAGAGGGACTCTATCCCTAGGGTCAATTGGACAGTACCTCTGCTCCCCACAAGACCTAGCATGACCATTTATCTCATTGGGAAACCAGTGTTGGGTCTCATCAACACTGAAGCTGATATTACTATTATTGACACTGGTACTGCCTCCTTGTTTCCTTTCTGGAAATTCACCAGTGGGCCTAACATACTTGGTGTTGGCGGATTCACACCCTCTCGTAGGGTAATTTCACATGTAACATGGAAGGACCCTCATGGCGACTCCAGATGTATACACCCTCTCATAGCTGACATCCCCAACACGCTTTGGGGATGAGATTTACTTTAAAAAATGGATGTGGTCCTTACCACAGATGACAAGGCTCCTCATGATGAGTTACAAGTGCATGACAAGGTAAGCCTCTCTGGGAGGAACCCCCAATTCTAATGGCCACTGCCCCACTGTTGGATCTCATCCGCCTTAGCTGGGTGGACACCTCACCCTGCTGGGTGGAGCAGTGGCCTATTCTTGAGCCTAAGCTTTCATCATTAAAGAACCTTGTCCATGAGCAATTAGCCTTAGGTCATATTGAGACTTCAACTAGCCCTCATAATTCTCCCATTTTTGTCATTCAAAGCCCCTTCCGTGAGTTCTTAAACCAAAGCTAATATTGTCTTTTGACCCTTCTATTCTTCAAAAGTTGTGCAACAAATCTTCCAGATCCATCCAATTGGGTTATCATTGGGCTCAGTGTTCTAAGCCTTCTTCTGGTTCTTTTCTTTGTCAAACTAAACAAGCTCTCAGTTCATATTGTTAAGGAATCACAGGAACACAAGAAAGATCCTGCCACATGGATCTCAGCCCTCGAGAACATGTCAGAAGCTTGCCTACCTCATCTTTGCTGGAAACACAAGGCTTCATAGCTTTTGCTGATCCTAACCCCTTCCCTTCCAACCCCTCCCAACTCCATCACCCCTTCTATTGGGAGAGAGCTCATTTTGGGGCACATGCATACAGGCTGGCCAGCCAATGATGGGTAAGGTGCCCAGAGGGGCACAACCTAAGCCAGGCACACTCTTGTTTGCCCCTTCTCTTGCGCACGAGCTGATAATCGATGACGGGTAAGATGCTCAGAGGGGCACAACCTAAGACAGATTACAGCTTCGTTAGCACCCCCCCTCTCTATCATATGCAGCATGTAGGAGTCTGGAAAATCCAGAGGAATGATTCTCTCCTACAAGGAGATTATCACAGATCCCTCCAACATGCTTGCTTATGGGCCATACAGGACCCACTGACATTTCAAATAAAAGTAAAAAGGGGAATATGTAGGAACACTCCCCATACCTTCAACCTCTCCCTTCCCTCTTTTCCCATTCTATGGTGATGAAACACATGCCCAGCAGAGTGTGCCTCATTGGTTGTAACCTCGAGGCCATGATTGGTCTGAGGACCCTATATAAGCCTCTGTACTTCCTGGATTAAATGGGTTCTGCATCTTGCTTCGGCAGAGTAGTCTTACCTACCCCCCAGAGTCTGGGTGGAGTGACTCTGTGGACCGTCACTCCTAACTTCGTCCTGTGAGACCCCACTTTGTCTTCCCCAAAGGCCCCTTTTATCCTCCTGGGACCCCAAAGCCTCATTCTGTGAGACCCTGTTTCATCTTCCCCGAAGACCACTTTTCATCTCTCAGGACCCCAACTCATTGAGGAGACCCACGAGACACGACTTCAAACAATAAGTGGATAAGGTTGAGGGGCATCAGAGAGAGTGGGGGAGTAGATATTTTATCAAGCTCACCCACTTCAAAACATTTGGAAAGAGGTAAAACTTAAAGTGCAAGAGTAAGAGAAAGCTCCTTAAAATAGCACAAACAGCTTAAAAACCAAATTGTGAGTGCATAGCAATCTTGTGGAGCCATCAGCCCACCAGTCACCTTCTTAAATCAGCATGGAGTCTTCCCATGCCCAGACAGCTGTAAACTAAACCAGAGGGAGGTCCCCTGCAGTGAGACCTTCTAAAAAAATCTGGACAGAAAGAACTTCTGGAAGGATCACTATTATCCCAAATCACTGAAACTTCCCTCTATGCCCACCATGAACTAAGGAAAACACTGCTGGGGAAGTGCAGCAAGCCCCATTGTTTGTGACCCAGGCAGTGGTGAAAGCTCTGTGCAGCTTCCACTGCACAGTGGCAGATTCATCAGGCCCCTCAAACACTGACTCTATGGGGAGGCACCTTAGGAAGACTTGGGACAGTCCCTGGGATCCAGATAGCA
Organism: Geosciurus inauris; assembly: GCA_004024805.1. Taxonomy (NCBI): domain Eukaryota; kingdom Metazoa; phylum Chordata; class Mammalia; order Rodentia; family Sciuridae; genus Geosciurus; species Geosciurus inauris. Next base: position 52,750 of record PVHX01005893.1, on the reverse strand, counting down.
GGGATGAGATTGAAGGGCCTACCAGAGGGAAGCTGCCTGAATATCCTGTGGCATAGAGACCCAGCAAGAAAGTGCCTGAGGCTACACAGCAGATAGGGGCTGATAACAGCAAGTTCATAACTGGCAAGCGACAGGGCATTGTTTGGGATACTTGTGGGCTCTTGCATCAGGAATCAATGCATGCCATTCACAGCCTAGGGCAGTGGAAACTAGAGTCCAGGTGAATCACTGGAGTTGCTTCACTATGGTACCTCAGAGAGTCGTGTTAGCTGGGGGATTACTTTTGTACCACAGATCATTTGCAGAAAATCTACAACCAGCATTCCTGTGTCCACAGACAGGCATCAGGACCTTTATTAGTGCAAAAAGGAACCAATAGAGGGGAACAGGTACACATGAACACACAGGAATCACAGGGACACTCCAAACCTGAGTGTTACTACATCATGAGTTACTACACACATTAGAAACACTGCACCAACTGGGCAGTCACCAGTGGGCCCTTTAGCTGACAAAGCAGAAGCTGCTGATAGGACAATCATAGCAACTAGGAAACTGTCTTATCTCCCCCAGAAACTCAGGAGAGATCCACAGCCTAATTTAGACTGATGGACATCTGCTAAATGTCCAAACCTCAATGAAATCCAATCAAGATTCAATGAAATTTTCTTTACCTGGACATGGTTATACTATAAATAACTGTAACATCAACTTTGATCATATAAATAGCTCCTTAATTTAAACAATAATTGTTAATCTAATTGCCAACTTTTTACCTTCAACTCATTCAATTGTATTTTATCTAATGATTTAAAGCATTAATTGCAATCAATCTTCCTTTGTTTTCTTGTTTGTACCAGCCTCTTTTATCCCTTATCATTTCCTGGCACTATTTGCTTAAAACCTCAAATAGCACCCATCCTACTTTCTCTACTTTTTACTTTGATATAAATTACCCTTTTATAGTTTTTTCCTCTCTCTTCCTCTATTGCTATTTTCCCTTCTTTTATATGCCCAATCTTATTCCTCCCTCCTTTTAATTCTCACTTATGGATATAGTTAGTTTGATAAATTTGGCAACTAATTTTTTGATCTGTTCCAGAACTTTATTATAGGTATATACCTAAACTTGAGGAACAGCAAGATCAGCTGTAACAGTTTTTGTTCTTATAAGGTTGCATAGAATGAGGTCTGGCTTAGAAGCAACTATAGTAAATAGGGCTCAGTAGCATTGCTTAAAGTGGGGCTGATATTAGAATCAGCAGAGATTACACATTGACTTAAAATTTTTTTTTATATTAGTAGCTTTATTTTCAAAATTGAACACTTGTCCCATTTTAAAAATGAAAAGATATTTTATAGTTAGATGTAGAACGTGGCAGAGCCTGGATTTAAACCCCTCCCTGTCTGATCCACTTATCCACTATATTACACCATTTGTTAGTGGTATAGATGGTGATCATGTACAAAGTATTGTACTGGAAGAAGCCTAAGAGTTCAAAATTTTATGAAATATTATTGAACAGTGATTGGTAAGTAGAAAATGTCCATCTTCATGACATTCCTAAAATTTTTTAAAATTAAAAATACAAAGAAGTACAAATGACAATCATATTTGTATCTATGACATGGAATAAGTCAATATTTGCTATAGATTTTTTAAATGAAAAAATAACTGATACCATTTAAGTTCTTTTTGTGCATCTCCTTAGTCCCATCCCCTTTGTCCCACCATTCTTTATTATGTAGACAAAATTCTTAATAGGGTGTGTCCTTTCATGTTTTTATACTTTTAGAACAAACCTGTGTAAGACAAAGGCCAATTAACATTAATAGTGTTATTTAAAGAAACAAACATATCACATATCATATATTTTTACTCATAAACAAAATACTTTATCTGTAAATAGTATGACAATGATAGCTAAGACTTACAAAGCAAATGTTAGACACTAGCTTGAGTTCTAAGCTGTTTTACACGTATTAACTAATCCTGACAACAGTGTTGTGAGTTATGTCCTCCTTACCCTACCCACATTACAGATGAGGAAACCAAGGGAAAGAAAGAATAAACAACTTACCCAAGTGTCACAGCTGTAAGGAGCAGAGCTCATTGTTTTGGGGATAAAAAACAACTTACATAGGTGCTAGCATATTGTACTTAATAGTTAAAAGCTGACTTTTCATTCATTGCTCTTGACATTCTACTTGTTTGGACAAATACAGATCTAATTAGTTCCAGTAAAGTGAATTGTTTTATGGTTTCTGTTGTATGGCTATACTATCTTTTCTTGGTTCATTCTCATATTAATGGATATTTAGTCTTTTTTTCTCTAAATTATCTGTATTACAAGAAGGTGCTGCAGTGAGGATCCCTGTGCTTCTGTGAGTTTTTCTGGATTTGCCTTTGCTAGTGGAGTGGCTGGGGCAAACAGTGTTTATATTTTATACTTTTCTTGATATTGACCAATTTTCTCAAGTGTTTATGCCTCATATCACAGTTTATATTGTAAGAGACTGAATATACTTGTGGACAGTGGCCTGGCCATATATAAAAGTAGAGCTCTGTCTCATTATCTGCAGCAACCTACCAAGGAAACCAAACTTTTGTCTACAATAAGCAGCCCAGGAAGCCAGCCTACTGAAACTCAGGCTTGTAGAAGTCTTCATTGCCGTCTTTCTCAATAAATTCCATAACAATCAGCTCAGAATGGCCAGGATTTTATTAACAGCCTATAGCTCTTCTAACTTTTCCCCACTTCTGACGTAGGACCAATGAGAGAAAGCCAAATATACACCCCAAATATAGGAAGCGCCACTTCTAATTAACCAACCTATAGCATCCTCATGCCAACAGCCTCCAGGAAGGGTGTACCTACAGCTTCCCTTTCACTATAAATCATTCCCCACTTCTCTGCTTGTCTTTGACTCACTTGCTATATAGGAGGCTTCAATTAGATAGCCATTGCTTTTCTCATTTAGTTGACCTTCATTTATTTCATGATAGTTATATGTGGTTTTTTTGTTTGTTTGTGTGGTGTCTTGAGTCATTTATTTAGCATTGCTTTACAAGAGAATTATGATCCTGAAAGGTAAAATAAGAACCAACATTTAATGAAAAATGATGTAATCTTCATATTAGCACTGCTGCCAACTTAAAAAAGGAATATATTCACCTTTCCTCCATTCATTCAGCAAAGTACAATAATTACTAGTATATGTTTGTGGGGTTTTGTTTGTTATAAATCCGTAACTGTGCTAGGTAAGATAACTGTGGGAGGTAAGATAATAAATAAAAATGAATAGCTTTGGCTACTGTTTAGTCGGCTTTTTTGTTGCTGTGACTAAAAGATTTTTATTTATTTATTCTACTTAGGTATACATGATAGCAGAATGCATTTTGATTCATTGTACACAAATGGAGAACTTTTCATTTCTCTGGTTGTACATATGTGGAATCACATCATATATGCCATCGTCCATAAAGCTAGGGCTATGATGTTCATCTCATTCCACCATCTTTACTGTCCCCATGTCCCCTATCCCATCCCTCCCTTTTGACCAAAGTTCCTCCATTGTGGATCAGCATCCACTTATCAACGAGTACATTCAGCATTTGGTTTTCTGAGATTGGCTTACTTAGCATGATATTCTCCAACTCCATCCATTTACATGCAAATGCCATAATTTTATTCTCTCTTATTGCTGAGTAATATTCCATTGTGTATATATACCACAGTTTCTTTATCCATTTGTCTATTGAAGGGAATCTAGGTTGGTTCCATAGTTTAGCTATTGTGAATTGAGCTGCTATAAACATTGAAGTGGCTGTGTCACTGTAGTATGCTGTTTTTAAGTCTTCTGGGTATAGACTGAGGAGTGGGATAGCTGTGTCAAATGGTGGTTCCATTCCAAGTTTTCTAAGGAATCTCCATACTGCGTTCCAGATTGTTTGTACCAATTTTCAGTCCCACCAGCAATGTATGAGCATGCCTTTTTCCCCACAACCTTGCCCCACAAACACTTACTGTTGTTTGTATTCTTGATAATTGCCATTCTGACTGGCATGAGATGAAATATTAGGGTAGTTTTCATTTGCATTTCTCTGATTGCTAGAGATGTTGAACATTTTTTCATATGTCTGCTGATCAAATGTATATCTTCTTCTGTGAAGTGTCCAATCTGCTCTTTAGCCCATTTATTGATTGGGTTGTTAGTTTTTTTGTTGTTAAGTTTTTTGAGTTCTTTATATATCCTGGAGATTAGCATACTCTCAGATGTACATGTGGTAAAAATTTGTTCCCAGAATGTAGGCTCTCTGTTCACTTTATTGATTGTTCCTTTTGCTGAGAAGCTTTTTAATTTGAATCCATTCCACTTATTGATTCTTAATTTTACTTCTTGTGCTATAGGAGTCTTGTTAAGAAAGTAAGGTCTTCATTCAACATGATGAAAATTTGGGCCTATTTTCCTTCTATTAGGCATAGGGTCTCTGGTCTAATTCCCAGGCCCTTGGTCCACTTTGAGTGGAATTTTGTGCATGGTGAGAAATAGGGTTTTAGTTTCATTTTGCTGCATATGGATTTCCAGTTTTCCAAGCACCATTTGTTGAACAGGCTATCTTTTCTCCAGTGTATGTGTTTGGCTCCTTTGTCTAGTATAAGATAACTGTATTTAAGTAGGTTTGTCTCTGTGTCTTCTATTCTGTACCATTGGTCTCCATGTCTATTTTGGTGCCAGTACCATGCCATTTTTGTTACTATAGTTTTGTAGTATAGTTTAAGGTCTGGTATTGTGATGCCTCCTGCTTCACTCTTCTTGCTCAGGATTGCTTTGGCTATTCTGGGTCTCTTATTATTCCAAATGAATTTCATGGTTGCCTTTTCTATTTTTATAAGGAATGACATTGGGTTTTTAATTGGAATTGCATTGAATCTATATAGTGCTTTGGGTAGTACGGCCATTTTAATAATATTGATTCTGCCTATCCAGAAGCATGGGAGATGTTTCCATCTTCTAAGGTCTTCTTCAATTTCTTTCTTCAGTGTCTTGTAGTTTGCTTCTTCAATTTCTTTCTTTAGTGTCTTGTAGTTGACTTTTATTGCTTCTACCTCTTTTGTTAAATTGATTTCCAAGTATTTTTTTTTTTGAGGCTATATTGAATGGGATAGTTTTCCTAATTTCTCTTTCAGAGGGTTTATCACTGATGTATAGAAATGCAATTGCTTTGTGGGTGTTGATTTTATATTCCACTACTTTGCTGAATTCATTTATTAATTCTAGAATTTTTCTGGTGGAATTTTTTGGATCCTGTAAGTATAGAATCGTGTCATCTGCACATAATGATAGTTTGAGTTCTTCTTTTCCTATTCATATCCCTTGAATTTCTTTCATCTGTCTGACTGCTCTGGCTAATGTTTCAAGGACTATGTTGAATAGCAGTGGTGAAAGAGGGCTTCCCTGTCTTTTTCCTGTTTTTAGAGGGAATGCTTCCAATTTTTCTCCATTTAGGATGATGTTGGCTTTGGCTTTAGCATAGATAGCTTTTACAAAGTTGGGGTATATTCCTACTATCCCAAGTTTTTCTAGTGTTTTGAACAAAATGAGTGCTGTATTTTGTCAAATGCTTTCTCTGCATCTATTGATAAAATCACATGGCTCTTATCTTTAAGTCTATTGATGTGATGGACTATGTTAATTGATTTCTATATGTTGAACCAAACTTGCATCCCTGGAATGAACCCCACACGATCATGGTACACTACTTTTTTTGATATGTTTTTGTATGCTATTTGCCAGAATTTTATTGAGAATTTTTGCATCTATGTTCATCAGGGATATTGGTCTGAATTTTCTTTCTTTGATGTGTCTCTGTCTGGTTTTGGAATCAGGGTGATACTTGCCTCATAGAATGAGTTTGGAAGGGTTCCCTCCTTTTCTATTTCATGAAAAAGTTTGAGGAATATTGGTATTAATTCTTCTTTGTAGATCTTGTAGAACTCAGCTGAGAATTCATCTGGACCTGGGCTTTTCTTGGTTGGCAGGCTCTTGATGGCATCTTCTATTTCCTTGCTTGAAATTGATCTGTTTAAATGTGTATGTCCTCTTGGTTCAATTTGGGCAGGTCATATGCCTCTAGAAATTTGTTGGTGTCTTCAGGGTTTTCTCTTTTACTGGAATATAAATTTTCAAAATAGTTTCTAATTATCCCCTGTATTTCAGTAGTGTGTGTCGTGATATTTCCTTTTCATCATGAATTTTAGTAATTTGGGTTTTCTCCCTCCTTCTTTTTGTTAGGGTAGCTAAGGGTTTGTCAATTTTGTTTATTTTTTCAAAGAACCAGCTTTTTGTTTTGTCAATTTTTTGAATTGTTTCTTTTGTTTCAATTTCATTGATTTCAGCCCTGATTTTGATCATGTCTTGTCTTCTACTTCTTTTAGTGTTGATTTGTTCTTCTTTTTCTAAGGCTTTGAGATGAAGAGTCAATTCATTTATTTGTTGACTTTTATTGCTTCTACTGAATGAGTTTAGTGCAATGAACTTTCCTCTTAACACTGCCTTCATGGTATCCCAGAGATTTTGATATGTTGTATCAGAGTTTTCATTTGACTCTAAGAATTTTTTATCTCTTTCTTGATATCTTCTGTTATCCATGCATCATTCAATAGCATATTATTTAGTTTCCACATGATGAAGTATTTTCTGTTTTTTAATCTGTCATTGATCTCTAACTTTATTCCATTGTGGTCAGATAGGATTCAGGGTAGAATCTCTATTTTTTTGTATTTGCTAAGACTGGCTTTGTGACATAACATATGATCTATTTTGGAAAAAAATCCTCATGCTGCTGAGAAAAAAATGTATTTGCTCATTGATGGATGGAACAATCTATATATGTCTGTTAAGTCTAAATTATTGATAGTTTCATTGAGATCTATGGTTTCTTTATTAAGTTTTTGTTTGGAAGACCTATCCAATGGTGAGAGAGCTGTGTTAAAGTCTCCAAGTATTATTGTGTTGTGGTCTATTTGATTCTTGTATTTGAGAAGAATTTGTTTGATATATATAGAAGCCCTATTATTTGGGGCATAGATATTTATGATTGTTATGTTTTTTTTTTTTGGTACTAGAGATTGAACTCAGGGGCACATGACCTCTGAGTCATATCTCCAGCCCTATTTTGTGTTTTATGTAGAGACAGGGTCTCACTGAGTTGCTTAGTGCCTCGCCGTTGCTGAGGCTGGCTTTGAACTTGCAATTCTCCTGTCTCAGCCTCCCTAAGTGCTGGGATTACAGGCTTGCGCCACCGCGCCCGGCTGATTGTTATGTCTTGTTAATATATGGTTCCCTTAAGAAGTATGAAATGACCTTCTTTATCTCTTTTCACCATGTTTGGTTTGAAGTCCACTTTATTTGCTATGAGGATGGAAAATCCTTCTTTGTGGGGTTCCTGTGAGTGATATGTTTTTTCCCACCCTTTCACTTTCAGTCTGTGGATGTCTTTTCCTGTGAGATGAGTCTCTTGAAGACAGCATATTGTTGGTTCTTTTCTTTTTTTTTTTAATCCAGTCTGTCAGTCTATGTTTTTTACTTGGTGCATTTGGGCCATTTACATTCAGGGTTATTATTTAAATATGATTTGTAATCTTGATCATTTTGGCTTGTTTTTGGTTTTACCGTGAGTTGTTTTCTCCTTTGAATGGTCTTTCCTTTAGTGTAGTTCCTTTCTTTGTATATTTTCATTGTTGGTTATCATTTCCTCCTCATGGAATATTTTGCCAAGAATGCTGTGTAGTGCAAGCTTTCTTGCTGTAAATTCTTTTAACTTCTGTTTATCATGGAAGGTTTTTATTTCATCATTGAACCTGAAGCTCAGTTTTGCTGGATATAGGATTCTTGGCTGGCATCCATTTTCTTTCAGGGCTTGGAATATGTTGTTCCATGATCTCCTGGCTTTTAGGGTTTGGGTTGAAAAATCTGCTGAGATATGAATTGGTCTCCCCTTGTATGTAATCCTGTTCTTCTCTCACGTGGCCTTTAAAATTCTATCCTTATTCTGTATGTTGAGCATTTTAATTATAATGTGCCTTGGTGTAGAACTGTTGAAATTTTGTACATTTGGTGTCCTGTAAGCCTTTTGTGTTTGAATTTCCAATTTATTTTTAATATTTGGGAAATTTTCTGATATTATTTCATTGAAGAGATTGTGCATTCCTTTGGTTTGAAATTCTGCGCCTTCTATCCCAATAAATCTTAGATTTGATCTTTTGATGCTGTCCCATATTTCTTGTATGTTCTGTTCATGATTTTTTACCATCTTCACTGTATGGTCAAGTTTATTTTCAAGATTGTATATCTTGTCTTCATTATCCAAGGTTCTGTGTTCCAGGTGATCTAGTCTGCTGGTGGTGTTTTCTATTGAGTGTTTTATTTGGTTTATTGTTTTCTTTTTCAAGAATTTCTGATTGGTTTTTTTTTTTCATGATCTCAAGCCCTTTCTTAAGTAATCTTTTGCTACTTGTAATTGTTCTCTTATCTCTTTGTTAGAATGATCGATGGTTGCCTTTATTTTCTTTCCTATTTCTTTGTTAGATTGATCAATTTTTGCCTGTAATTGCTCACTGATGTCATTCTTTAATTTGTAGATCATTTTAATTATGTACATTCTGAATTCTTTCTCTGACATTTCATCAACTGTGCTGTCAATGGATTCTGTTACAGTGGTATTGAGGTTTATTTGGGGCACTTTCTTCCCTTGTTTTTTCATGTTGATGTGTATCTTCCTTTCTTTCTAACTAATATCTGAGTTATTGTGGCTTCTCTTCTATAATCTTGTATTGACACTCCAGATTACTTGTGTCTCACCTTGGAGCTACTTCTATTCCCCCAGTGTCCCCAGATGGACACTACTGCCACTAAAGTTGGTGGTGGAGGTAGTGGACGTACCTCTAAAAGATAGTGGGAATGGCCTTGGTTGGGCTCCTGTGGCAGTATCTGAGGGCTGTTTTGCCTTTCTCTTGTGCTCCCGCTGGAAAGCAGGATCTCTGGAGTGGAACTGGGGGTGGGCCCAAGTTTCACTTAGGCAGGGTCACATGCAGGAGAGTCTGTGTGTGACCCTTACCATGGGTGTGAGTTCCCCTGGGGCTGGAGTCTACTAGGCTCTGGTCTGACTTTAGCTGGGCACCCCTGGAATTCCTTGAGGGCATTTTTGGGCCCTCTTTATTGCCTGTCTCTAGGAACTCTGGAGTGGAGCTGGGGCGGACCCAGGCCTCACTTGGGTGGGGCCGCCTCACGCTGGGGTCTCTGCAGTGACTCTTACCCTGAGTGTGGGCTCCCCTGTGGCTAGTGGCTAGCAGTCTCTGGTCTCCCTTTGGCTGGACACCCATAGAGTTTCCTGAGGGCAGTTTTCAGTTCCTGCTGGTCACAGGAACTCTGGAGCAGAACTGGGGAGGGCCCAGGCCTCACTTGGGTGTGGCCACCTTTGCACTGGGGTCTCTGCGGGTGACTCTTACCCTGGGTGTGCATTCCCCTGTGGCTGGCAGCTATCAGTCTCTGGTCAACCCTTGGCTGGACACCCGTGGAGTTTCCTGAGGGTGGTTTTTGGCCCTCTGTGATTCCTGCAGGTCTGTCCCTTAATTCTTGTATGTTCTGTTCATGGTTTCTTACCATCTTCACTGTATGATCAAGTTTATTTTTAAAAGTGTATATTTTGTCTTCATTATCTGAGGTTCTGTCTTCCAGGTGATCTAGTCTGCTGGTGATGTTTTCTATCAAGTTTTTTATTTGGTTTATTATTTCCTTTATTTCAACAATTTCTGATTTTTTTTCACAATCTCTATCTCTAGCTCTTTCTTAAAGTAATCTTTTGCTAGCTGTATTTGCTCCCTTATTTCTTTTTTGGTGTGATCAATGGTTGCCTTTATTTGCTCTCATTTCTTTGTTGGAGTGATCAGTTTTTGCCTGAATTTGCTTGCATAAGTCATTCTTTAATTTGCAGATCATTTAAATTATGTATATTCTGAATTATTTCTCTGACATTTTATCAACTGTGCTGTCAATGGATTCTGTTATTATAGTCTTTGCTTATTTGGTGCACTTTCTTCCCTTGTTTTTTCATGTTGATTATGTATCTTCCTTTCTTGCAATGCTGATCTGAGGTATTGTGGTTTCTATCCTATAATCTTGTACTGACACTATAGATTACCTGTATCTCACCTTGGAGTTCACTTTCAGTCCCCAGCAGGTGTCCTCAGATGGACTCTACTGCCACTAAAGATGGTAGCGGTGGTAGTGGAGGTAACTGAAGATGGTAGTGGGAGTGGCCTTGGCTGGGCTCCTGTGGAAGTCCCTGAAGATGGTTTTGGGCCTTGGCCTGTGTTCCTGCTTGTTGGCAGGAACTCTGGCATGGAACTAGGGGCAATTCTGGTCCTCACTTAGGCCAGGTCTCCTGCAGGGGTCCATGCAGGCAGTCCTTCCCCTGGGTCTGGGTTCCTCTGTGACTGGCAGCTAGCAGTCTCAGGTTTGCCCTTGGCTAGGCTCCCACGGCATTCCCTGAAGGTGGTCCTGGGCCTTGGCCTGTGTTCCCACCTGTCAGCAGGAACTCTGGCACGGAACTGATGTTGGTCCTGGGCCTCACTTAGGCAAGGTCTCCCACAGGCAGTCCTTCCCCTGGGTCTGGATTCCCCTGTGACAGGTGGCTATCAGTCTCAGGTCTGCTGACTTGAAATATTATTATCTGAATATTCACTGAACACAAGGCTCTTCAGAAAAAGAAGCTCACAAAATAGTTAATTACTTTAAATAAATTCGAACCATACTGATAGATGGGTAAACATACAAACAATATGGAAAGCAAGAAAACAAACCATCCCAACAACCCAGAATGCCTCAACAACAGACTTCATTGACAACACAGTAGAGGAAATATCAGAGAAGGAATTTAGAAATATCATAGGTAAACTAATCTATGAACTAAGAGACAATGTATGAATGAAATCACAGAAAAATACAATAAGTGAAAGATCACTTAGTAAGGAGATAGAGATTCTATAAAAGAACCAATCAGAAATCCTTGAAATGAAGAAATCAATAAACCAAATTAAAAATTTAATGGAAAGTATCACCAATAGATAAGACTACTTTGAAGAAAGATTTTCAGTCATTGAAGACAAAATATATAATCTTGAAAATAAAGTTGACCATAAAGAAAAGATATTAAGAGACCATGAACAGAATTTTCAAGAAATATGGGATAACATTAAAAGGCCAAATGAAGATTCATTGGGGTAGATGAAAACTCTAAAATACAAATTAAAGGAAATGCATAATCTTTTCAATAAAATAATATTAGAAAAATTTCCAAGACTTAAAAATAAAATGGAAATTCAAATATAGGAGGTATGTGGGACTGCAAATATTCACAGATCAACTTCAAGGCACTTTATTATGAAAATACCTAACGTCCAGTATAAGGATACAATTTTAAAAGCTGCTAAAGACAATCAACTGGTCGACCCTGGCCCAACACACAGAAGAAGTACAGGAGATTGACCCTGGCCCTATGTGCAGGGGAGGCAGCCCGAGGTGCAGGGGAGGAGCTTGATGGTGCATGTGTGGGGGAGAAGACCAACCACACTGCAGCCCCCTACCTACCAATGCATGGCTGTCTCAGACTGCTTCCATCTAGAGACAACAGCCAGGACCTGGAAGACCATCAGCAAGGTCCCTGCAGGCGTGGTTAAACCAGAAGTGAGATATTGGTAACCTGCAGGGACACTACAAGATTATAGGTCAGAAACTGTAATACCTCAGTTTGGCAATGCTAGAGAGAAGACACATGAACAACATGAAAAAAAAGGGAAGAAAATGCTCCAAAGTAACCAAGATACTATGATAATAGAATCCATTGACAGAACAGTAGATGAAATTTCAGGAGTTCAGAATGTTCATAATTAAAATGAACTGTAGCACACAGAGTAAAATAAGGGAGCAATTACAGGCAACAATTGATCACTCCAACAAAAAGATAAGAGAGCTAATACAGGGAACAAATATTGCCTCAAGAAAGAGATGGAGACTCTGAAAAATAACAAAACAGAAATCCTTGAAATGAAGGAAACAATGAACCAAATAAAAAATTCAATAAAAAACACTACCAACACACTAGATCACTTGGAAGATAGAACCTCAGGTAATGAAGACAAAACTTATTATTTTAAAAATAAAGTTGGGCAGATCCAAGATGGCAGCCTAGATGGAAGCTGCATTCCCTAGTCTCTGCAGGACTGGGGATTAAAGTAGTGGAAATAGTATTTCTCTGTGAGTTATTAGAGGACCCCTGACAGCTGCCTCCACGTAGGAATTTTAGTTGCATGCCTGCGTGCGTTGCCAGGCTCCGGTGTTTGCAAAGGACCCTGGATGATTGCTCATGCAGGACCTGCTCCATTACCCACACACTATGCAGGACCTTGGGTCATCTATCCAGGCAGGACCCCTAGCCGGAGCTCCCACATGGGACCCCCATCTCTTGTGCAGGACCCCTGGCTGCTGCTCCTGTGTGGACCTCCATCTACCATAGTGGAACTCTCCTGTTTGCCTACACCTGGGGACACTGGACGGAATCTGGAGTCAACCTACTTCTGCACATCACACCACAGAGCAGCATCTCTGAACACGTTACCCTATGCCACTGCCCAGCCCGGCCCTACACCCTGTTTCTGAAAATAGATGCCTCCATTTTGAGACTCCTTCATTGCTATCTTGGACCTAAGCAGAGAAATACCAGTAAACAACAGAAAACCCCACCTACTGGATTAAAAGGGAAGCAATTATTTATTTATTTTTTCCCATTCTCTTCTTTCAGATTCCTCTTTCATGCTTTCTTGAATCTAATAACCCTGTATCTTCACTTTCTACCTCCCTAACATCTCATCCTACACCCTACCCCCAGTTCTCTTTAGTACACCAGCGAAACTGTAGATTCTTTTGCAAACTTATTGTTTATAAAGTGGATACTAATTGAACTCATAATTTCTGTATTTTGTGACAGAGCTGTAAATGTCCTATTAGGAGCTATGTGGTCTAAAATTATATATTATTTGTATTGAGATCTGTTAATATTGGTTTCCCCCTTAAAGGAGAGGTACTGGAACTCTGTAGGGAATCTATAAAGCCTATAGGATAAAGACTGTGGACTGACCGTGCATGTGCAAAGAGGAAGACCAACCAAGTGCCATGCTGTGGCCCCTCTATCTACCAACTGGTGGCTATCCCTGCCTACTTCCATCTAGAGTCAACAACCAGGACCAGGAAGATCATTCCTGAGATCTTTGCAGGCCTGGTTATACCAGAGGTGAGGTATAGGTAACTGGCAGGGACACTACAAGATTATAGGGTAGAAACTGTAATACCTCAGATCAGCACTGCAAGAGAGGAAGACACTTGAACAATATGAAAAAACAAGCAAAGAAAATGCTTCAAACAAACCAAGATGCTACAATAATAGAATCCACTGACAGCATAGTAGATGAAATGTCAGAGAAGGAGTTCAGAATATACATAATTAAAATAATCTGTGAAGCACAGAAAGATATAAGAGAGCAATTACAGGCAACAATTGATCACTCCAACAAAGAGATTAGAGAGCAAATACAGGCAACACTCAATCACTTCAACAAAGGGTTAAGAGAGCAAATACAGGGAGCAAAAGATTACTTCAAGAAAGAGATAGAGACATTAAAAAGAAAAAGCAGAAATTCTTGAAATGAACCAAATAAAAAATTCAATAGAAAGCATTACCAACAGACTAGATAACCTGGAATATAGAACCTCAGACAATGAAGATAAAATATATAATCTTGAAAATAAAGGTGACCACACAATGAAGATGGTAAGAAACCATGAACAAAACATCCAAGAATTATGGAATAACATCAAAAGATCAAATCTAAGAATTATCAGGATAGAGGAAGGCACAGAGATACAAACTAAAGGAATGCACAATCTCTTCAATGAAATATCAGAAAATTCCCCAAACATGAAGAATAAATTGGAAAATCAAACACAAGAGGCTTACAGGACACCAAATGTAAAAAACTACAACAGATCCACACCAAGCCACATTATAATGAAAATACCTACCATACACAATAAGGATAGAATTTTAAAAGCTGCAAGAGAGGGGCTGGGATGTGGCTCAATGGTGGAGCGCTTGCCTAGCATGCGTGAGGCACTGGGTTCAATTCTCAGCACCACATATAAATGAATAAAATAAAGGTCCATTGACAACTAAAAGATATTTTTAAAAAAAGCTGCAAGAGGAAAGATACAGATGACATACATGGGAAATCAATTTGCACTTCAGCAGATTTCTCAACCCAGACCCTCAAAGCCAGGAGATCCTGGAACAACATATACCAACCTCTGAAAGAAAATGGATGCCAACCAAGAATCTTATATCCAGCAAAATTGAGCTTCTGATTTGATGATGAAATAAATACTTTCCATGATAAACAAAAGTTAAAAGAATTTACAATGAGAAAACCTAGAGAACATTCTTAGCAAAATATTTCATGAGGAGGAAATGAAAAACAACAATGATAATCACAAAGAGAGAAATCATACTAAAGGAAAAGCCAATCAAAGTACAAAACAGATCAAGTTAAAAACCAAAAATAAACCAAAATGAATGGGAATACAAACCATATTTCAATAATAACCCTAAATGTTAATGGCCTAAACTCATCAATCAAAAGACATAGACTGGCAGATTGGATTAAAAAAAAGACCCAACAATATGTTGTCTTCAAGAGACTCATCTCATAAAGAAAGGCACCCACAGACTGAAGGAGAAAGGATGGGAAAAAACATACCACTCAAATGGACCATGCAAACAAGCAGGGATTTGTATCCTCATATCAGATAAAGTAGACTTCAAACCAAAAATAGTCAAAAGGGATAAAGAATGACATTTTATACTGCTTAAGGGAACCATACATCAATAAAATATAACAATCATTAATATCTATGCCCCAAACAATGGAGCATCCATGTATATCAAACAAATCCTTCTCAATTTTGAGAATCAAATAGACCACAACACAATAATACTGGGTGACTTTAACACACCTCTCTCACCCCTGGACAGATCTTCCAAACAAAAACTAAACAAAGAAACCACGGAATTCAACAATACAATCAATAATTTAGAATTAACAGACACATACAGAATATTTCATGCATTAACAAGTGAGTACCCTTTTTCTTTGCAGTACATGGACCCTTCTCTAAAATAGACCATATGTTATGCCACAAAACAACTCTTAGTAAATACAAAAAAATAGAGATACTACCCTGCATTCTATCAGACCATAATGAAATAAAATTAGGAATCATAAAATAAAAAATAGAAGCTACTCCATCACCTATAGACTAAATAATATGCTATTGAATGATGCATGGATAACAGAAGACATCAAGGAGGAAGTTAAAAAATTCTTAGAGGTAAATTAGAACTCTGATACAACATATCAAAATATCTGGGACACTATGAAGGCTGTGTTAAGAGGAAAGTTCATTGCATTGAGCTCATTCATTAAAAGAAGAAAAAGTCAACAAATAAATGACCTGACATTACATCTCAAAACTCTAAAAAAAGAAGAACAAATCAAAACCCAAAGAAGTAGAAGACAAGAAATAATTAAAATCAGGGCTGAAATCAATGAAATTGAAACAAAGGAAACAATTCAAAAAATTGACAAAACAAAAAGCTTGTTCTTTGAAAAAATGAATAAAATTGATAAACCCTTGCTACTCTAATGAAAAAAAAGGAGAGAGAAAACTCAAATTACTAAAATTCAAGATGAAAAGGAAAATACCATGAAGGACACTATTGAAATAAAGTAGATAATTAGAAATTATTTTGAAAATCTATACTCCAGTAAAATAGAAAACCCTGAAGACGCTGACAAATTTCTAGAGGCATATGACCTACCAAACTGAACCAGGAGGTCATATACAATGTAAACAGATCAATTTCAAGCAAAGAAATAGAAGATGCCATCAAAAACTTACCAACCAAAAGAGCTCAGGACCAGACGGATTCTCAGCCAAGTTCAACAAGACTTTCAAAGAAGAACTAATACCAATACTCCTCAAATTATTCCATGAAATAGAAAAGGAGGGAACCCTTCCAAACTCATTCTGTGAGGCTAGTATTACCTGGATTCCAAAACCAGACAATGACACATCAAAGAAAGAAAATGTCAGAACAATATCCCTGATGAACATTGATGCAAATATTCTCAATAAAATTCTGGCAAATTGAATACAAAAAAATATTTAAAAGATAGTGCACCACAATCAAGTGGGTTTCATCCCAGGTATGCAAGATTAGTTCAACATATGGAAATACTGGAGTATACATTTTCAAAATAGTTTCTAATTATTCTCTGTATTTCAATAGTGTATGCTTATTTTCTTTTTAATCACAAATTTTAGCAATTTGGCTTTTCTCCTTCTTTTCATTAAGGTGAATAAAGTTTTGTCAATTTTATTTACTTTTTCAAAAAACCAGCTTTTTGTTTTGTCAATTTTTTGAATTGTTTTTTTTTTTGTTTCAATTTTATTGATTTCAGCCTGATTTTAATTATTTCCTGTCTTCTACTTCTTTGGGTGTTGATTTGTTCTTTATTTTTCTAGAGCTTTAAGATATAATGTCACATCATTTATTTGATAACTTTTTCTTCTTTTAATGAATAAGCTAAATGCAACAAACTTTCCTCTTAGCACTGCCTTCATAGTGTCTCAGAGATTTTAATATGTTGTAAAAAAATTAGTGCATTTTGTAGAGCTCTTAACTTTTTTGATTGAAGCATTTTCTTCAATGAACTGAATGCTATTTATATATACTAACTCAGTGCCTATGACAAATGCTATTTATTTATTGCCTTGAGCATGCTAGACAATTGGTTTACCACTGAGCTAAAGCCCATTTATAGTAAGTTTTATAAAGATGAACTGGATGATTTTAAGGTGGGCCTTTCAAAGTGGAAAACAAGTTGATCAGGCAGATTTTTATGACATTATAGCTTTGGATTGATGGACAGAGCATAGGACTTGAAGGGAAATGTGATAAGTAAACTATTGTTTGATAAATGAGCTTGTGCCCAGGTGAAAAGAATATTGTTTCAGAAACCAATTTCCAGGATTCCCAAGCAGGGAAGTTATTTATTGGTTTGTAGGCTTAACGTTTCCTGGCAAATAAGTTCATCATGTTGACCATGTGGTTTTAGTTCTTAGTCCTAATAGTTGTGTCATGCTGATTCAGGTGGTCATAGTTCTTATCGCTTTGTAAAAACTTTCACACACACACACACACACACACACACACACACACTTATTCAAGAAGGTGTGAATCCCAGACATAATCACCTTGCCTTTGAGAAATCCTAAAATATACACAGAAATTACAGTGTTAAATGGGAAACATATTACATTTCTATCTAGAAAAATGCCTGGTAAGTTGTGTATATGGTTCTTCCTTGATGTTCAAGCAGAGAATCTCTTTCTAGCCCTAAGTTTCTCTGTCAAACCTGGTAACATACACAATATAAACTTTAACTTCTTACCCATTGCTGTTGTTTGGTTATGTCCTCTAAAGTTCATGTTCTGGAAACTTAATCTCTAATGCAATATTGTTGCAAAGTAGAATTTTAAGAAGTGATTAGATTGTGAAGGCTAAATCATGAATAGATTAATGCTGTTAGGTGGGAATGGGTAATTTATTGTAGGAATGGATCCCTGATAAAAGGATAAGTTAGGCCTCCTTCCTTTCTCTTTCTCATCCTTTTTTACCATTTTCCACTATAGGATGATGCAAAAAAAAAAGGCTGTCCCCAGCTGCTGGCACCTTAATATTGGACTTTGCAGCTTCCAGAATTATGAGAAATAAACTTATTTTCTTAAATTACTTAATCTGTGTTATTATATTACACTACTAAATAGGGATTAAAAAACATTTTTTAGTGTATGGTTCAGTAGCATTAATTACATTTACAATGTTTTCCAATTGCTAGAACTCTTCTGGCAAAACTGAAAGCCTATAATCATTAAATAGTGACTCCCTGTTCTCCCCTCCCCGTCTGGAAATATGTATATATATTTATATATATATATCATATTTTCTTTATCCCTGTCTGGAAACTTTTTCTCTCAGTAAATTTAACTGCTCTAGGTACTTCTTGTGGGTGGGATCATACAATCTTTGTTTAGTTGTGACTGGCTTATTTCACTTAGAATAATGTTTTCATATTTCATGTGTGTTAAATCATGTGTCTGAATTTCCTTCTCTTTTAAGGTTAGTATTTCTTTATATGTGTATACAACATTTTGTTTAACTACTCACCAATTTGTCAGTGGACAAAACGTTTATTGCCCATAATTTTAGAGAGGAACTTGAATAGAAAAAATTCAGAATCAATACCTTTGGTATTAAAATATTAGAGGTTTAAATCATTAAGAAACAAACTATACAACAGATGACAAAATTGCCAATAGATCTTCCAGATTATTTTTATTTGTTTATTATTTTAGTTTAAGACTTATATTACTACACTTTTGTGCACTACATTTTGACTAAATATTTACTTGTCAATGGATATAGTTGTTGTAACTAAAAATAAAACCCAATAAAACCCAATGAGCTCAAGCTAAAAATTTCAACAACAGGTTGAGAGCAGACAAAAATTAGGGGCATTATATACTGATATTGGAATTTCTTTTGGTTATTATTATTAACTCATATTAATTGTACTGATTAGTGAGATCCATTGTAATGTTTCCATACATGCATGCTTCATACGTTGATCATGTCTATCTATCCTTCTTCTACCCTCTCTCCTTCTCTTCTTTCTTACATCTACCCATTTCCCTTCCCAGTCCCTAATAATCCCTCCTCTACTTCAAGGTTTTTGTTGTTTTTATGTTTTGGTTTTATTTTGTTTTCAGTTTCCCCATATGAGAGAAAACACATGATACTTGATATTATTGTGTGGCTGCTTTCATTTAACATAATGCCCTCCAGTTCCATCCATTTTCCTATACTTGACAGATTTTCATTTTTTTTATGGCTACTACTCCATTATGTATATATATCATATTTTCTTTATTTATTCATCAGTTGACAGGCACTCAGGCTGATTCAGTATCTAACCTATTGAAGAGTGCCATAATATACATGAGTATAAAGGTATCTCTTTTGTATGCTGATTTCATTTCCTATGGAAATACACCCAGGAGTGGGCTGACTAGATAATATAGTAGTTCTATTTTTCATGTTTTGAGGAACTTCTGTACTATTTTCCATGGGGACTATATTAATTTACCTTCCCACCCACAGTGTATAATGGTTCCTCTTTTCCCACATCCTTGCCAGCATTTGTTATTATTATTTTTTTGATAAAAATATTCTAACTGGGGTAAGATGGAATCTCATTGTAATTTTGACTTGCACATCTCTAATGGCTAATGATATTTAGCAATTTTTCATATATTTATTGACCATTTGTATTTCTTCTTTTGAGAAGTGTTTATATAGATCTTTTGCCTAATTTTAAATTAGATTACTTATTTTTGTTAAGCTCTTAAAGTTCTTTGTATATCCTGGAGGAAATTCAGAGACACAGCTGGAAAAGATATCCTCTCATTCTGTAGGCTATCTCTTTGTTGATTATTTCTTTTGCTGTGCAGAAAATTTTTGGAATGGGAGTACTGGGGAATGACTCAGGGGCACTGGACCACTGAGCTACATCCCAGCCCTATTCTATATTTTATTTAGAGACAGGGTCTCACTGAGTTGTTTAGTGCTTTGCTTTTGCTGAGGCTAGCTTTGAACTCTTGATCCTCTTAGGCCACTGGGATTACAGGCATTTACCATTGTGCCTGGCTGCTGTGCAGAAATTTCTAATTTGATGTAATCCTTGTGCCAGTTCTTGCTTTTGTTTCCTGTGCTTTTGAAGGCATATCCAGTAAATCATTGCCTGTGTCAGGATGCTGAAGTGTTTCTCCTATGTTATATTCTAGTAGTTTCAGAATTTCAGGTCTTATATTAAGGTCTCTGGTGCATTTTGAATTGATTTCTTGCATAGAGTGAGAGATAAAGGTCTACTTTCAATTTTCTACATGTGGACATCCAGTTTTCCTAGTACCATTTGTTGAAGAGGCTGTCCTTTGTCTAATGTATGTTCTTAGCACCTTGGTTGAGAATCAGTTGGCTTTAGATTTGCAGATTTATTTCTGGGGTTCTACCTGCCTGTTTTTATGTCAGTGTTGTGCCCTTTTTGTTATTATGGCCCTGGAATATATCTCAAAATCAGTTATTGTGATGCCTCTAGCTTTTCTCTTTTTTTTTTTTTAATATATATTTTTTTAGCTGTAGATGGACACAATGTCTTTATTTTATTGCTTTGTATGTGGTGCTGAGGATCGAACCCAGGGCCTCACGCATGCGAGGCAAGCGCTCTACCGCTGAGCTACAATCCCAGCCCCTAGCTTTTCTCTTTTTGATCAAGACTGTTTTGGCTATTTAGAGTCATTTGTGCTTTCATCGGTATTTTAGGATTGTTTTTCTAGTTCTGTGAAGAATGGCATTTTATTGGAGATTGAGTTAAATCTGTAGATTGTTTTGAGTAGTATTTATATTTTAAAAATATGAATTCCTCTAATCCATGAACTTGAGAGGTATTTACACCTTCTGATGTCTTCTTCAATTTATCTTTTGTAATTTTCATTGTAGAGGTCTTTTACATCCTTGGGTAGGTATTTAATTTATGGTCATTGTGAATGAAATTACTTTCTTGAATTCTTTCTCAGTGAATTCATTATTAGTATATACAGAAGCTACTGATGCTTTATAATGATTCTTTATCCTGTTAATTTATTGAACTTGTTTATGAGTTCTAAGGGCCTTTTCTTGGTAGAGTCTTTAGGTTTTTTATGTATAGAATCATATCCTCTGCAAACAGAGATAATTTGATTTCTTTCTTTCTTGTCTGTATGCCTTTTATTTCTATCTTTTGCCTTATTGAATTGGTTAAATTTTCTAGTACTATACTGAATAAGAGTGGTGATAATGAAAACCATTGTCTTCTTTTTGACCTTGGAGGAAATATTTTAATTTTGTCCCCATTCAATATGATGTTGGCTACAGATGTATCATATAGAGCTTTTATTATGTGATAATATGATCCTTCTATACCTAGTTGATTCAGGGCTTTTATCATGAATGGAAGTTGAATTTTATCAGTGCTTTTTCTGTATTTATTAAGATGAATACATGATTTTATTTTTGATTCTATTAATGAAATGTATTATGCTTATTGATTTGCCCATATTGAACCACCCTTGCATCTCTAGAATGAAGCCAACATGACCATGAGGTATGATCTTTTTAATGTGCTATTGAATTGGATTTGCAATCAGAGAAATTGATCTATAGTTTAATTTTTATTGTGCCCATGTCAGGTTTTGGTAGCAGGGTAATGCTGTCCTCATAGAATAAATTTGAAAAGTTTCACTTCCTTTCAGTTCTGTGGAATAGTTTGAGAAGCATCAGTGTTAATTATCATTAGAAGCTGGGTAATATTCTGCAGTGAAACCACTTAGTCCTGGGCTTTTCTGTGTTAGTAAGCTTTTATTATCATTGATTCAATCTCTTTATTTGTTTTTGATCCATTTAGGTTTTTATATCTCTTTGTTCAATTTTGGTAGGTTGTTATTATGTCCACAAATTTGTCCATTTCTTTTATATTTTGCATTTTATTAGAATATATTTTTTCAAAACAATCCCTAATGGTTCTTTGAATATCTCTGATATCAGTTGTAATTTCTAAATTTTTATCTCTAATTTTATGAATTTAGGTCTTTCTCTCTCTCTCATTAGACTTCTAAAGTTTTGTCAATTTTATTTATCTTTTCAAAGAATGAACTCTATTTCTTTGACCCTTTGTATTGTTTTTTAGTCTATTTATTTCTGCCCTGATCTGTATTACTTTTTGCCTTCTACTGATTTTGGGTTTGGTCATTTCCTACTTTTCTAGGACCTTGAGATGCATTACTAGATTATTTAGTTGGGATCTTTCTAATTTTTTGATGTAGACACTCATTGCTATAGATTTCCCTAGTACAGCTTTTGCTGCCTATGAGAAACTCACCTCACCTTTACAGATCTCTAATCTATTTAGGCTGTGTGTTCGCAAGATGTTTGCTTCTGTGGTAAGAGTTCACAGCGCAGGACTCTCTTTCATCTGTACACCCACCAAAAGAATACTGCCTCTTCACCAACCGTGGTGCTGGAGTACTCTGTTTCTCGTTATTCTGTTATCCCAAGTCTCTGGATTATGCCACATTCTCCCACTTCTTGCTGTTGAATTCTAGCACTCTCCTGTGGCCACTTATCTTAATACACACTACAACTTGTTTTGGTTCTTTATCAGGCATAGAATTTTTATAGCAGGCGAAGAGTTGGAGGTTCTGGTTATGTATTGAATTGTCCCTGTGTGCTTTGGTTCAAGAGTAGCTTTATGCATCTAAGGTCATGGAAAGGAAAATCTCCTTAAGACTCTATTGTAAGTAAATCAAAGACAGGTCACTGACAAACGGGACCCAGAATTCCTAACTAGATGAAGCCTGTGGAAAAAAAAAGGAGGTGCAAGATTAAGGAACAGCAGGTTATTGAATAAAACCCTTTGGAGTGTGCTCTTTAACAATTGAAGCTGGATTAACTAAAAGATGAATGTGAGGAGGGGTAACAATGAGGGATCAGATGGAAAGGTCTTGGGTCAATTGAGATACTGCTTGTTTTAAGCAGGCCAAAAATTCAATGCCCCTTCAAAACATTGTTCATTAAATATTCATTTATCTTTGGAGGCATGGAGGTAATATATTCTCTTTCTAACAGCAATAACAAAAGTTCTTCCTATGTGTTGGGCACTGTTATACACTCATTACAGTATTGGCTTATTTAATTTCAAACAGGTCAGTGAGATAGGTAGAACCGTTATCCCATTATATTGATCAGGATATTGAGGCATGGAAAGGCTATATGACTTGGCCAAGGTTAGCAAGTAGGGGAAGGGAGACAAGGATCCAAACTGAAGCAAATGGAATACATATGACCCTTATAAAGTATGCATAGTTAATAAATCATATTTTATATAATTAGTAAGTATAATAAAGTTATTTATTTTTAACCTGTATACCAACTTTTCCCTTATCTGATTATTGAAGTCTCCACTTAAACTTTATGAACATACATGCAAAAAAAATTATGCTTTCAATTTTAGGAAAGATTGGGGAAATGTTGTCAGAGTGCTCATTTCTCTAGAAAAATCTCCCTCCAGTGCCTCTTCTGCAAGTCTCCTCTTTGTCCTGCAGCATGGGGTATTCTCTCTTTTCCTTGCCCTTCAACTTCCATTTTACTTCTTCTCTGGCCTCCCAATCTCTTTTCTACCACACAGAAAAAATTAACCCTACCCTAACTATCATCAATAAACTTGCATCTCCTACCTACTCCTCAGAATGGGAAAGATTGAAGCCACAGTCTTTCTGCATCATAGTCTTAGAAGAAACCAGTCACTAGATCCAACCCACACTCCAGGGGAGGAGGCTTCCTAGGGTCAATGCCAGGAGGAGGCTAGACTCATCCAGTACCACCATGGCATTTACCTTATGCAATCCCTCTCCTTTCCTCCCCTCAAATGAGACCATGATACACAAGGACTGTAGCAGACAAAGAAAGGCTTGGACCCAGATCACAGATTGCTCAACTTTTGTGTGATTATGGTTTCCCGAGGTTTCCATGTTCTTATCTGCAAAATTGGGAAAGTAGTGCTGCCTTAGCTAAGGCTGCTATGAGAATTGAGTGAGATAGGATTTTGAAAGCCTTAGTATGGTGCTTGCCACATAGTAGGCAATAGATGCTAATTTTGGCCATCATTATGATGTAAGGAATCATTTACAGAGAGCTGATTAATTAAAAAAAATTACACCTGTGGCATTTTAGGAGTCTATTCTGGAGTCCTGGTTGGATGTTTTAATTCCTTAAACTAGCTAGAGATGATAAATTAGAAAATGGATGATGGAACAGAGGAAGAATCTGGAGAATTTCTGCATGTGGAACTGATGGTTGGTTTTTTGAGCTGGATTTTAAAGGATGGCCATTAAGCTCTTTTTTATTTTTTTAATATTTTTTTAGTTGTAGATGGACACAATGTCTTTATTTCATTGCTTTGTATGTGGTGCTGAGGATCGAACCCAGGGCCTCACGCATGCAAGGCAAGCGCTCTACCGCTGAGCTACAATCCCAGCCCAAGCTCTTTTTTTGTTGTTTGTTTCTAAACCGCCTTCTTGTTCCTTACACCTTTAATTCATTTCTGCCTTGGTAGAAACACAAAGTTGGAGAACATTGTGTACATTGCTACTTATTTTAATAAATAATACTATAGACTCTAACTTGTTAGTGGTGCTGAAAACTGAGTATGTCTACTCATCTGTCAGAGAGAAATCTAAGTAATTCTGACACTGTGTAGAATAGAGAGTAAATTACCTGCCTCAGGGAAGAGGTCAAATGTATGAGGAGTGCATGTTCATCACTCTAATGTACTGTGTTAAAACTCTTATTTTTGTTTTAAATTCTTTTTCTCCTTTTTTCTTTTCTTAGTAATAGTAAAAGCCAACTTCAGTCATGGCATTTTGATACTTTTGACAACTACCTCTAAGCTTCTTGTTCTGTTTTTTTGTGTGATAGATTAAATGTGGAAAACTAGCTTTTTTGTTTTTTAAAATTTGGAATGCTTTATTCAAGAGTATGTATTCATTGCTGTCATGTAGTTAGATATATCTTAGGGTTCTCAGTGTCTCTTGAGTGCTAAAATTTTGACTAACAGAACTGTTATATGATTCTGATTGTTTTCAGATTTTTCTCATTTAAGAAAAGATGGAGCAAGATGGCAGCTGAGTAAGAATCTCTGGAGATCATCGCCCAACAAAATGTTGAACAGCTGTTCACACAGCAAACCACCTTCACAAGAGCTAAGGTGAGAGGCCATAGTGCTTACTAATGTGACCAAATAAAAAGATGTGTGGAAGAAGATAGGAAAGAGAAAGTTGCCTTTCTCTCTCCTCCCCCTATTTCAAGTAGCCTGGTGAGAGATGACTCCTACCTGGGAGAGGGAGAAAGAATTAAGTCCAGGATATAGACATTAAACCCTGTGTAAAGCTTCCCATGGTGAAACCAGTGCTGAGCAGATCCCTATGACCTCTACAGGTATCTGGGGCCTGAGCTGCATTACAACAGGTAGGTGACTGCCTCCACCTTCCCTTCTTTAATCTCAACTGTAAGAACTGGGAGCAAGACTCTACCCAGTGAGGAACAGGGCTTGAAAACTGGCATTTGCAAGTTGAAATTGAATTGTCTTAGAACTCAGTGCCAGGAGCACAATGGTGAGACCCAGCCCTGAGTTGAAACTGGAGGTCCTGTACACAGGGCCTCTAAACTGGCTCCAGCTTCAGGCAGAGACCTGTGTACTGGTGGGACTGCCTTGAGTTTTGGCCTGAATCATTTCTAGCTTTGGAGTGCTCTGAGACATACCCATCCTTCTCCCAAAATTCAGGCACAATTCAGCTTAGTATTATTAGCCTTGGTGGCCAAGGAAATCTCTCCACCATTGGCTCCCCAACCTCATATAGCACAGCTGTCACTAGGCCACTGTCAACCAGTGGGGTTCTAGAGTTCTCTGGCACCAGGCAGATACCTATGCCACAATTGGATGAACTTGTGGGTCAGTCTACACTACTAATAGGTAAGTCTTAGTGCACCTTGAGACTTAGTGCACCTTGAGACATCATTCAACTTAGTGTCAGCTTAGGTGAACAAAGTACTACATACACCAACATTATCCCAATATTGGGCTACATAATTTGCTGGAGGTAGGACAGGGTAGTTAGCACTAGACTTTGCCTCAGACTGGAATTTAATGGTAGCCTGGTGAAAATGAATGCTGGGCAAATCCTAATGGCCCTGTCTTTGGGCCTGCTTGTAGTCAGAGCCTCTGGAATAGCTCCAGTGTTGGGGAAAACAGATGGCTTTAGACTCTCAGAATTTTATTCAAGCTAGCATTACCTGTAGCTGATTGCAATATTCTTGGGTCATGAGTCCACTTCAGCAACAGACAATCCACAGCAGTGTAAATCTTGGTCCTACCCAAGTGTTGTGATGGTCTTGGTGGGCCGTGTGACATAACTTGGTGGCATTTATCGCTGCAGGTGTAATATGGGAGTAATATGCTGATCCATCTGTGGTGACTATGGATAGGGCATCTGGTCCTACCTCAGTCAGGGAAAAACTTACAGATTACTCTTTCTAGTTACTCTCCTGGTTCTTTCTGAACAGCAAACTAACAGCATTTTGAGGACAAACCTGGGCTTGGATTGCCATCTATTACTAACATAGTGACAATGCAGCAGCAGCAAATTTCTAGCAAATCTGGATCTGAGTGTTACTAAGTGTTAAAAATAGTAGAAATGGCTACAGGCTTGGAGAAAATACAAAGCTTGCTTAGAATTTCTGGAAATATAGATAATCAACAAAGCCAGAAGGGGAAGACTGAAATAAATACCTAATTCTTAAATACCTAAATCATGACTTCTACCAGAAAGCATCAAGAGTTTTCAGGAAATCATGACCTCACTTAATATTCACAATATGATGCTAGAAATTGACCAAGCATTTATTAGTATGGGAGAACTCTGAGAGAATTTAAAACAGTTTTTTTAAGGAAACTGAATGAACTTAAAGAAAATGCAGAGAAACATTTCAATGCTCTAACCAAGAAACATAACAAAGAGACAGAAGCAATTTTAAAAGTCAAATGGAGATTCTTGAGCGGAAAAAATATTCTCAGTAAAATAAAAAAATAATAGAAAGCATTAATAGCAGGATAGATCAAACAGAAAAAAGAGTGAGTTAAAAAACAGACCATTTGAGCCGGGTGCGGTGGCGCATGCCTGTAATCCCAGAGCTTTGGGAGACCGAGACAGGAGAATCGTGAGTTCAAAGCCAGCCTCAGCAACGGCGAGGCACTAAGCGACTCAGTGAGACCCTGTCTCTAAATAAGACACAAAATAGGTCTGGGGATGTGGCTCAGTGGTCACGTACCCCTGAGTTTAATCCCCGGTACCAAAAAAAAAAAGAAAAGAAAAAGAAAAGAAAAAACCAGACTATTTGAAAATATGCAGTTCGAGTAGAAAAAAAAAGAAAAAGAATGAAGAGGATAAAGAAAGCTTATGGGAACTTGTGAAAAAGAGAATATCTTTGGGTTATTGGGATTTAAGAAAAATTTGAGAATGCCAAAGAGGTAGAAAAATAATTCAAAGAAATAACAGAAAACTTTCCAAACCTAGAGAAGGAAACAAGTATCAACATAAAGGAAGGTCAAATGTTCCCGGTCAGACTAACTCTATGCTAAGTCAATGTCATCTTATAGCGGAGCTCTTAAAGGTGAAAGATAAAGAAAAGATTCTCAGGGCTGCAAGAGAAACAACACATAGAGGTTCCCTGATTTTCCTGACAGTAGACTTCTCGGCAGAAACCTTATAGACCAGGAGAATGGCATGAAATTTTCACAGTACTAAAGGAAAACAAACTCAACTGAGAACACTTTGCTTGGCAAAGCTGTCTTTAGAAATGAAAGATGATAAAAGCATTCCCAAACAAAAGCTGAGAAAATATATGTACACACCGGAACTGTTCTGCAAGAAATTCTAAGGGAAATTCTTCAAAATGAAAGCAAGAAATGTTAATGAGCAAGAAGAAAACATGAAAGGTACAAAACTGGTAAAAATAATTATACAAACAAATTCAGAATGCTTTAATAGCATAAGCATGATGTGAAACCATTAATATAATTAGTTTTATATACTTAATATAATATGAATTAATTCATATAATTAATACGAAGACTAAAAAACAAAAATGTCAATAACTATAGTAATATGTTAAGAGATAGGCATGTACTTTCTATAATGTAAAGTGGTTATTAAAAATTCAAAATGTAGAGGGAAATGAAATGCAAGTATAGAGTTTTCTTATTAGTGTAGTTCCTCTTATTCTCATTTTTTGTTTATTTCTATTCTTTATGATCATGTTAAGTTGCTATAATTTCAAAATAAATGACCAAAAATGCTTTTTATAGTTAAAATTTGATTTCTTGAGGCCCCATGGTAACCACAAAGCAAAAATATATAATACATAAACTAAAAATAATAAATAAGGAATCAAAACATTTTGAGTAAATCACTTAATCACAAAGGAAGATTTTCAGAGGGAGAAAGAAAACAAGAAAGCAAGAAAGAAAAAGAAAACTGTTTATAAAATGGCTGTAATAAGATCTTACCTGTGAATGTAAATGTATTTAATTCTCCAATTAAAAGACTTAGGGTGGGCTGGGGATAAAGCTCAGCTGGTAGAGTGCTTGCCTTGCAAGCTCAAGGCCCTGGGTTCAATCCTCACCAGCACAAGAAGAAAAAAAAAAAAAAAAGACTTAGTGTGACTGAATGAATAAAAAGAATAATAAGCTGGGTGTGGTGATGCTCGCCTATAATCCCAGCACTTTGGGTGACTGAGACAGAATTGTGAGTTCAAGGCCAGCCTCAGTAAGGGTGAGGCACTAAGGAACTCAGTGAGACGCTGTCTCTAAATAAAATACAAAATAGGGCTGAGAATGTGGCTCAATAGTTGTGTAACCCTGAGTTCAATCCCTGGTACCAAAAAATTAAATAAATAAAAATAAATAAATAAAAAGACACAATTCTATGTTGCTTACAAGAAACTCATTTCACCTGTAAGGACACACAAGGATGGAATAAGATATTTCATGCATACAGAATCTAAAAGAAGACAGTAGTAGTTTTACTTATATCACATAGACTTTAGATCAAAAGCTGCAAAAGTGATAAGGAAGGTTATTATATTATGATAAAGGGGTCAACTCAGCAAGAGGAAGTAGCAATTATAAATGTATATGCATTCAGTATCAAAGCACCCAAATATACAAAGCAAACATAAGTAGACCAAAAGGAGAAAAAAAATGCCAGTATAATAATAGCAGGGGACTTTAACACCTCACTTTCAGCAGTGGACAGATCATCTAGACAGAAGATCAACAAAGAAACAGCAGAATTAAATGGTACCTTTTACCAAATGGATCTAACAGATATCTACAACATATTTCATCCTACAGCTGTAGAATACATTTTTTTCTTATCAGCATATGCAGTGATCTCCAGAGTAGATAATATGATAAGCCACAAAACAAGTCTCAACTAACTAAAAAAAATTAAAATAATATCAATTATCTCTTCCAATCAGAATGCAATAAAGCTAGAAATTGATAACAAGAAAAATTTTGGAAACTGTACTAATATATGGAAATTAACTTACTTTTGAGTAACCACTGTGTCAAAGAAGATGTCAAGAGGGAAATTAAACCATTTTTTGAAACAATTGAAAATGGAAACAGCATATCAAAACCTAGAAGATACAGTAAAAGCAGTACTCAGAAAACTGGTTCTTTGAAAAGATAAAAAAAATACACAAACCTTTAATCTCTTTTCATCTCTAATGAGATGAGTCAAATAATGTAAATTAGAAATAAAAAGATATTATAGCTGATACCACATAAACACAAGAGATTACTAACAATTATTATCAACAACTACATGCCAACAAATTTGATAACTTAGAAGAACTGAATGGATTTCTTGGCATACACTTATAATTGATTCCTCGATAAACAGAAAACCTGAAGAAATGAGTAAAAAGTAGCAAGAAACAATATTGAAAAGCCTGCTGTTATGGTTTGGGTATGAGGTGTCCCCCGAAATCTCCTGTTAATGCAGGAATATTCAGAGGTGAAGTGATTGGATTGTGAGAGCTGTAACCTACTCACACTCCATCCTAGTTTGAATGGACTGACAGTGGCAACTAAGGCAGGTGGGTGTAGCTGGAGGCGGTGAATCACTGGGGGCAAGCCCTGGAAGAATTTGTTCTTCCCCTGGGGACCTTTTCTCTTTCTCTCTCTGCTTCCTGACCCTGCCATGAATTGAGCAGTTTTCTTCCCCTGGACGTTTACCCCATGATGTGCTGTCTCACCTTAGGTCCAGCACAAGGGAGTCAGCCATCTATGGATTAAGACCTCTGAAACTGTGGGTCCCAAATGAACATTTCCTTCTCTAAATTTTTCTTGTTAAGTGTTTTGGTCACAGTGATGCGAAGCCTGACCCAAACACTTGCCATCAAAACAAAATAAAACAACAACAAAAACACCCAGGACAGATGAATTCACTGCTGAATTCCACTGAACATTTAAAGAAGAACTAATACCAGTTCTCTTTAAGTAATTCCAAAAAATAGAAAAGGAAGGAATTCTTTCAAATATATTCTACAAGGCTAACATTACCCTGATATCAAAGCCAGATGACATAACAAAAACAAAAACAACAAAACAAACAAACAAAAAAACCACAGGCCAATATCTTTGATGAATACAGGCACAAAAATCCTCAAGAAAATATTAGCAAACTGAATCCAACACTATGTTAAAAATATTATTCACCATGATCAAATGGGATTCATCACAGAGATGCAAGGATGGTTCATTATATACAAAGCAATAAATGTGATATACCACACCAAAAGAATAAAAGGCAAAACCATATGATCATTCCAATAGATGAAAGACATTTGATAAAATTCAACATCCATTCATGATAAAAACTAAATAAATTTGGTACTGAAGGATTGTATCTCATAAAGCTCATTTATTATAAGTCAAAAGCCAACATTATAGTGAATGGGGAAAAGCTGAAAGCTTTCTCTGTAAGATCTGGAGCAAGATAAGGATGCATACTTTTACCACTTTTATTGAACAAAGTGCTGGAAATCCTAGCCAGAGCAATCAAGCAGGAGAAAGAGGTAAAGGAAATTCATATTGGAAAAGAAGATGTAAAATTGTAACTGTTTGCAGGTGATATTATATTTCATGTAGAAAACACAAAAAACTACACAAAAAACTATTAGAACTAATAAATGGATCCAGTAGAGCTTCAGGATACAAAATCAATATACAAAAATAGTAGCATTGCTATATGCTAATAGTGAATTATCTGAAATAAAAATCAAGAAAGCAATCCCATTTACAATAGTCATAAAAATATCTAGGAATAAACAATCAATTTGACTTTCTTATTTGTATGCCTTTTCTTTTGCCCAGTTGCTCTGGCTAAATTTTAAAGTACTGTTCCTTCCATTTCTATCTTAATAGCTTCAGGAGTATTGGTTTAGTTCTTGTTTAAAAGTCTGGTAAAATTCAGTGGTGAATTTGTGTGATCCTGTGCTTTTGCTTTTTGGTAGACATTTTATCACTGATTCAATCTTTTTACTTATTCCATTATTGTTATGATTCAATTTAGGCTTTTTATATATTCTTGGCTCAATTTTGGTAGGTCTTATATTTCCAGAAACTTGTTCATTTCCACTAGATTTTCTGATTTACTGGCATGTAGTTTTTCAAAACATTCTGTAGTGATTATATGGATTTCAGTGGTATGTATTGTAATACCTCTCTTCACACACACCTTTTTTTCTTTGTCTCCACTTGGTTCTATTTCTTTGGTTAGTTTGGCTAAGGGCTTTTCAATTTCTTTTCAAAGAACAAACTTTGTTTCATTGATACTTTTTTATTTTTAAATTTTTTTTGTGTGTGTGTGTTACTGTATATTGAGGCTAGGGCCTAGCACATGCAAGGCAAATGCTCTCCATGGATCTACCTTACATCTTCTGCTCTTTTTATTTTTTGTTTTGAGACAAGGTTTTGCTAAGTTCTCCAGGCTGTCCTCCAACTTATGGTCCTCTTGCCTCAGCTTCCGAAGTACTTGGAGTTGCAGGTGTGTTCTACCACACCATTCTTTGTATATATTATTCTTTTTGTCTCTATTTCATTTATTTATGCTGTATTTTTTATTGTTTATTTTCTTTTACTGATTTTGGTTTTGGTTTGTTCTTATTTTATAAGTCCTTTAGCTTCTTCATTAAGCTATCTATTTGAGATGTCTTTTATGTAGACACTCATAGCTAAAAATTTCCCTCTTAGTACTGCTTTTTCTGTTTCTTATAGCTTTTCATATATTGTTTTTCCATTTTTATTTGACTCTAGGAATTTTAAGGTTTCCTCCTGATTTCTTCAATCATCCACTTTTCATTCAAAAGTGTATTGTTCAATATTCATTGTTTGTATAATTTCTATAGTTTTTCTTCATCTAGTTTCATTCCATGATGTTCAAATAAGATGCAAGAAATTATCCAATTTTTAAGTTTGTTAGACTTGCTTATGGTCTTAAAAATTATCTTTTTAAAAAAAGTTCCATGAGCTGTTGAAAAAATGTGTATTCTTCAGCCATTGGATGAAATATTCTGTAGATTTCTGTTTAGTTCATTTGACCTATAGTATAATTTAAATCTGATGTTTGTTGATTTTTTGGTCCAAATTATCTATTGGTGAAAGTGGGGTATTGAAGTCTCCCATTTTTATTGTATTAGGGCATATCTTTCCATTTGTGTCTGTTGGTATTTGTTTTATAAAATTGAGTGTTCTGAAATTCTTGTTATATCTCCTTGATGAATCAATGCCTTTATCAATATATAGTGACCTTTGTATCTTTTGACTGATTTTGGCTTGAAGTCTCTTTTGTTGAATATGAATTAGCTACTCCAGCATGGTTTTGGATTCCATTTGCTTGGAGTATCATTTTTCTTCATTTCACTGTCAGTCTATGTATGTCTTTGCCAGAGAGGCAAAGCCAGTCAGCCAGTATGCATCTGTACATTGCAGAATTAAGACTATTAACATTCAGGGTTATTATTGAAAGGTATATACTTGTTCTTGTCATTTTGTTGTTCGTATTATTGCTGTTTGAAATATTCTCTGTTCATTATTTCTTCCTTTTCATCTTAGATGTTCAATGGTTTACTGTATTGATGATGTTTGATTGCTTCTTAATTCTCATTTCCTTTTTCACTCTTGTACTAAGATTTACTCTTTCCTATTTTTTAAGGATTGTATAGGATTTCCTTAAGTATCTTCTGTAATGATGGTTTAGTGGTCATGAATTCACCTAGTTTACACTTATTTTGGGAAGGTCTTCATTTCTTCTTCAATTCTGAAGAATAACTTTGCAGGATATAGTAATCTAGATCAGTATTTATTTTCTTTCAGGACTTGAAATACATCATTCTATGCCCTGCAGTTTCTGCTAAGAAGTCTGCTTCTTATTCTTTTTTAAATGTTTATTTTTTAGTTGTAGGTGACAGAATATCTTTATTTTATTTTTATGTGGTGCTGAGGATCGAACTCAGTGCCTTATGCGTGCGAGGCGAGCACGCTACCACTGCGCCATAATCCCAGCCCCTGCTTCTTATTCTTATATGTTTACTTTTAAATGTGCCTTGGCACTTCTCTCCTGAACTTTCAATAGTTTATCTTTGTTGTGTTCCTTTGGAAGTTTAACTATAATATGTCATGGAGAGGAACTTTTCTGGGTCATGATTCTTAGTTTCTTATAGTTACAGATAGTTTGTGAATAGTAAGTACAAACTGCATTGTTATGACACATCAAAATAAATTGAAAGAAAGGCAGCATCAAAAGCATTTATAAATTCAGCACTTAACATTTAGGGTTTTGTAAACTGTGTAGATTCAGTCCATATTTTCTAAGTTTTTCATAAGTTAACTGTCAAACTACTCAAAGAAAGTGACATGTTCTTGTTTAGCAGGTGAGCTAGTGGAGTGGTCCTTTCTTTGCTTCCCTCTTTTGGTGATTCATGACACTTTATGCTACAAGTACCATATTGAACATCTATTGACTAATTTGTTGGGATATAGAGTTTCTGTAAAAAAAATTTAGAACTTCAATTTCTCCTTTTGGTCTTTTCACTTACTCTATAAAAAAATGAATTTTAAAACCAGAGTATACTCTACAGCTTTTGCCCCAATTGTCTTATACATTAACTTTTTGTTTCCTTAGCATATCAAGTTTGTAATGCACAACAAAAACTTTACCAAGTCCCCAAATCCCTACTGTTAGTAAATTTGTATAAAAGCTTTTATTTTCTAGATATGTTGAAAACAAATGTTAGGGACAAAGCATTTTTCCTCTGCAACATGTCAACATTTATTTCCCACTACCTTTGGATTTTGTTTTAGTAGAAGCTGCCTTGTCTTATTAAGAATTTTAGCTAGCATCTAAAATTTGTATTGGCAGGATTAATTGCAAAAAGAATTGCTTCCATGGGCTTGCTATATAGATAAGTTACAACTTGCTGTTACCTCTCTAATATTTCACTGTTTGAAATGGAATTGCGCATGCCTTTCCACACATGATGGTACAATGTTTCACTGGAGTTGGAAATTTCATTTGAACTTTCATAAGACAGAATGCAATATAAAAGTAACAGTAAAAGGCGTTAAAATTTATTATTCCCTGTTAAATAAATGTGGTGGTTGTTACAAATCACCATAAAGGAAGTTAAGCAGAAGTTAGTAGTATAATTCTGTACATCTTTGTCTTATAGTACTCTGGGTGACTTAATTTCAGATAGAGTACTTATGCTGTACTTGGATAAGTGTAGGTAGAAAAGATCTAGTAAAAGGCTTAGTGGTATAGAAAAAAGGAAGATATGTAATCTCCTTCTTGGTATAATTTGAAGGAGTTGTAAAGTGTAACATTCATGGAGTTTTAAAATATAGAAAAGTTATGGTCATAGGATGACTTCCATGAGTGATAAGGCTTGGGTAAAATGCTGCACTTGCTTGGGCAGCCAAGGAATGATCATGTTATGATGGAGGATGAAAGGTATGCTAATGGAGGAAGTAGAATGGTACCAGAGATGAATAGGGCCTGCTTTATAATTTTGCACAAATGTTTGACTTTTCAAACATTTGCTTTCATTAAGAACCAGAAATGAGCAGTGACAGCCTAGATTCTACTAAGGAAAAAGGGTAATCTCAGAAGAGACAGCTTTAAACATTTAAAATGTTTATAACAGACACTTCACGTCTTGATTGCTGTTCACACAGTAGATCTATGTTAAATTAATGAATGAAATGGTATGTAGAAAGAAGAGTCTAGGGTAAGAAAAATGAATGCAGAATTACTTTCTTTCAGAGGGCAGTGATGGTAATTTTTTCTCTTTATTGAATTACCTCCTCTTCCACCTTGCTACATGGTTGGAAAAATGACTGCCTGGAATATTATTGAGGCTTCAGTAAGCAAAAATTTATTCAGAAATTAAGATTACTAAGAACATGCCCTGTGTCAGCAATGTTCTAGATCCTGCAGCTATGTTTATGCTTTTAGGTAGCTTACATTCTGATTGAGGCTTAGGGGAAAGGCAGAGAGAGAGAAGTGGGGGAGGGGGAGAGAGAAAGAGAAAGAAAGGAGGAGGAGGGTGGGGAAGCAGAAATATATATATGTATCCCCTGCCAGGTGGTAATAAATTTAGGGAATGGACAGTAATGAAGCCGTTTCATATAGTATAGCCAAATTAAGCCTCTCAATAAGCTGACATTTGAACTGATCTGGATGAAGTAAGAAAGGTGGCCAAGTAATTATCTAGGGAGAGAATTTCTGAGGGAATAGAGTTAGATGTTGCACATGATTTGGTTTTCACAGTACCCCAGAAACTGTTTGCCAATAAACTGCCTTGATCTTCTAGTACATCTGCCAGTATATAGCCTACCATTCTTGGAGAAACCCCAGTTATTTACCTGTTTATTGTTTATCTTTTAAGAATAATATTTATCATTTACTGAATGTCAACAAAGGTCCCAAACACTGCTTATTTAATTTATATCTCACAATAAATCTGCAAAATAGACTTTACTACTTCTGGTTTAAAGATGAGCAAACCGAAGTCCTGAGAGCACACGTAATTTGGTAGCAATTGGTAGATCTGGCACTGAACAGAGGTTTTTCAAACTCCGGAGCCCATTTGGCTAGATTACATGGTCTCTAATATTAATTTGACTTATTTCTGTTCTACAACTTGCTTTCAGGTAAGAGCTAATGTATCTTATAACCAAATCATGTTAATGGGTTAATACTTCTTAAAATTGAATGTTTTATTTCAATATACATAGATTCATGTGCATCATAGAGGGAGATCCTTACTCTATTGTTGTAACTTGCAGGGCAGTTTATTTGGGGATAACCAGACCAGGTGGTGAGGGGGATTAATAAAAGACAAATGGACACACAAATAGAGAAAAAGCTGGGATTTGGTGGATCACTAACAACCCTGGTAGGCAAGCAGTAACTATGAGCTAACTTGGCACATTTATTATGTAGGTTTTAACATCAAAAGGATTTATTGTGAGAAAATTTCATCGAGATAAACAGAACTGAAGTTGAGGGTAGAAGCAGCCCAATTAGGACTATCAGTTTGCACCCATAATTCTCTATCTCTGGGCAGCTGGTTCGAACCCAAAGTTAAGAACTGATAAAATTTTGAGGCTGACACAGAATTTCCCTTTGAACAGGGTGTCACCATATCAACTGGTCTATCTCTATCAGCACCTTCACACTGAGAGATCTCCAGAGGGGTATTGCCTTTGTTACAGGACAGTTTGGGACCCATAATTCAGTTGCTGCTCCTGACACCCCATTTTCCCTAAACCTAGCATCTCCCAAATGATAGTACAATAGGGAGGAGGAGAATTGAGGCGATTCTTAAAGATTGCATGAAATTATACTATATTTGGATTTAACATCAACATGACCCATTGAGCTTGTCTGGTTTTACTTGTACTTGTGTGTGTGTTTAGTTTTATGAAATTTTATTACATGTATAGATTTGTGGCATCACCACAGTCAAGATACAAAACAGTTTTATCACCACACAGATCCATTGTATTGCCCTTTTACAACTACTTCATCTCTCTACCTCTAAATGCCTTGCATTTTTAACACCTGACAACTTCTAATTTGTTCTCCATTTCTATAATTTTGTCATTGCAAGAGGCTGAGGGAGGAGAATGGCAGTTCAAAGCCAGAATCAGCAACTTAGTGAGGCCCTAAGCAACTTAGAGAGAACCTGTCTCAAAGTAACACGAGAAAAAGAGCAGAGGTGGCTGGGAATATTGCTAGGTGGTTAAGCACCCCTGAGTTCAATCCTTGTTACCCCCCCAAAAATCATAAATAAAATCATGCATAACCTTTGAGTTTATTTCTCCACAACCCCTACTTATCCTAATTTTCTAGAGATTCATTCAAGTTGCATTTATCAATACTCTAGTTCTTTTTATTGCTGAGTAGCATTTCATAGTGTGGATATACTATAGCTTGATTAACCATCCAATAGATTAATATTTTATCCTTCTTAAGAAATGTGTGCACTTTCATTAGGGCTACCCGAAGATACTGTCCTTACTCAATGTAGGAGTTTTAATGTTTTAATGTTAAGAACAAGAGATGTTATAGACAATAGGACTTTGGGGGAAGGCAAGAGTTTAGTTACTCTTTGGCTACACTATGTTGAGTACATAATGGTAGGAAACCTTTCATACTTTATCTTGCTTACATCATGTTTCTTTTTTTTCTTTGGTACTGGAAATTGAACTCAGGGGCACTCGACCACTGAGCCACATCCCCAGCCCTATTTTGTGTTTTATGTAGAGACAGGGTCTCACTGAGTTACTTAGCGCCTCGCCATTGCTGAGGCTGGCTTTGAACTTGTGATTCTCCTGTCTCAGCCTCCCTTAAGTGCTGAGATTACAGGCTTGTGCCACCGCGCCCGGCTTTACATCATGTTCCAAATGATGTTACCATGGTATTTCCTGTGACTGGGTATGAATTGTGTTTGCAGGAGAAAAAATATTTCTCTGCTAAGTGTCTCAAATTTATAAAGAAGGGTTGTTATGTAAACAAGCAAGGTCCAATTTCCCAAAAGAGGGAAAACATAAAGTAGTGGGAAATATCATGCCTATATTTTACATTCTATTAATGAATCACAACTGATTTTGCTCTTGGCTGCATACATATAGATATAGATAGATAGATAAAGGTATTTTTCCTATGTAATATTTGGCCTTAACTTGCTTTCTAATGTCTTAATTGTTAGTCTTCTTGATGCATTTGATTCTAGGTGTCTAGATTGCCTCACTGATCTCCTTCTCTGCTTATACTAACCCTAAGACCCACTTTTGAGACTTGCCTCAGTTTTCCTTTTCCTTATTTTCATCTGCATCAAAAGCCCATTGATACCTGTAATCTGGCTAGTCAATGTTTGAAGTGAAAATCTGTGTAGTGCTGTCAAATATTTGAGGGAGATGTATTCACCTTTTACCTTATTAGTCTGGTTTTTTAATGAAAAGAGTAGTGAATAACTCTATTTTCAATTTCTCTATTAATTCAATTAGTACTTATTGGGCACTTATATTGTGCAATGCACAATGCTGGATATTGTGATGGCTGCAAGATGAATTGCCCTTCAAGAAACATGTTGGTTCTAATAGCAGAGATAGTCTGTCACTCTAATATAAGATGCCAATCAGACTAATGGAAACTTGAGAGGATCCTGATTTGTCAATTTATTTTTTGTAATATTAATACAATAACCGTGTTACCCTCTATAATTATGGAATGCATTCACAGCTTATATATTCTTATTTAATATTCATGGTTCTTGTCTACAGATTATGGTTCTTGTCTGAAGAAGCTTAGACATGTGGAGAGACTTCAGACAAATTCAAAGCTTTCAGAGCAGCATTCATGAGGCTTTATGTTCCTTTTGTTGTTGTGTTGTACCAGATATTTTGTTTTTTAAACTTTATCTATGGCTACAGAGATGACCTTGTGAACATGTGATAAAGAGTGATGAATTCAGAAGTGAATTTCAATAATTTAATTTTCCTTTAAGATAATAATCCTCAAAATAAATATCTTTTTCTCATATAAAAGATGTGAATTAAGTTTCTCTCCATGGATATAATTTTGAATAATGTTGATTGGAGAATAAATCAGGAGAACTGCATATGAGTATATGAATGTTTAAATAATTATTGTTAATTTAAGTGTCCTTAAGAGAGCTTTAGCTGCTCAAGTGAGCATTTGCTTAATTTAAATTGAATTTAAAAATGATCTATGGGAGAAACAATTTCTAAAGTGCAATTTGAGTTTCATGAAAATGGGGGGAATTATAGATATTGTGTCACAAAAATCTAATATTACAAAGATGGAATTTTGAACTACACTAATGTAGATATTACTGAAGACTAGATTGGTATAAAATTACAATGTCAAATGATATTCCAGAAATGTAGAAAACTTTCTGCCAAAGGTTCTTTTTCTGCAGCCACAGAGCTCGACAAAAGTTTCATTTCTGGCTTTCAAATTTAGAAGCATCTAGGAAATTCCCTGAAGGATAATTTTATGTAGAACACAATGAAATGTTCCAATCTTTGCTCACTTTCTCATAAGGGAAGGAGATTATATAAGGGCCTGATAAATAATTTGAAATAGGTGCCAAAGCAACCTCTTTGTTTTAGAATTGAATTTTTGGAGAAATGCATAAGCAAATAAATATATGATATGTCTGTTTATTCTCTGATGGGAATCATATGAATATGGTTTGAATCTTAAAATCATCCTGTCTGATTTGGCACCACTATTTTAATGGGAAAAGCACCACTAGAAGTGATAATGGAGAGAGAGGGTCATCTCCGGGAAAGAGCTAAGGGACGTGAACATGATTGTCACAAATGTGAGTAGGATCTTTTGTACTGACTCTCCACCATCATTATATCTCGAATACTGAATTCAGAAAGGGTGCAAAACTGTCTCTCTGATTACCAAGTAGGTGAGGTCAGGCAGCCAAAGCAGAACAAGCAACAGAATAAGTCAGCTGAAAACCTTAGGAAAAGGCATGTAAGAGTTTGCAAAAATTTAGATGGCCTGAATCTTCTAGGGAATATGGATTTAGGAAAGGCATTTCAGTCAAACATCTAGATTTCAGGTAGCAGGGATGCTGTATAAAAAAATGTTAATGTGTCTGTCTTGAGGAAGTCTTGGTTGCAAGGTCAGCCCTTGGCTGACTTTGAGGTGCTCCACTAGTCCTTGAATGATAAGGATGTTTTGTTGTGCCTAAACTGTTTGTGCAAACAATATGGCTCTTATTCTGAGAGTCTGGATTTTTGGTATGTTGTAAGCAGAGGTGCCTGCATGACCAGCTCTCAGCAAAAACCTTGGACACTGAATCTCTAGTGGAATTCCTTTGTAGTGAACATTTCATGTGTCACTATTCAATGCTAGGGGGATTATATTGCTCTATGTGACTATAGAAACAGGGAAGTTTTTTCTCGTTATTTTTTCCAGGTTCTACCCCCTTACAAACTTCCCTTCACTGATTTTGCTTTGTATCCTTTCCTATTGTACATAATAACTGTG
The DNA here is from genome assembly GCA_004024805.1 of Geosciurus inauris. Taxonomy (NCBI): domain Eukaryota; kingdom Metazoa; phylum Chordata; class Mammalia; order Rodentia; family Sciuridae; genus Geosciurus; species Geosciurus inauris. The sequence continues at coordinate 12,199 of PVHX01005893.1, read as the reverse complement.
AGTTCTATGAGAGTCCACCTAATAGATCACTGAACCTGGGAGTGGACTTGGGGACTCCTGGCACAGAAGGAGGAGGAATGGAATAGGTTTACAGATGAGCTGAGAGTTATAATGTGAGGTGTGGTACATTCTGGAAATTAAACCAGGGAGAAATTTGGAATAGTTCTTTACTACTGTTTAAACTTTTGATACCTTTGTCCAGAAATTAACTGGTATGAACTGAAGTCCTTCTACCATAAGAACAGTAAAATCAGATTAAGGCAGGTGGAGCCTATATATTTTTTCTTCCTACTCCCAACATAAACTAAATCTGTTGAATTTAATCTGCTAGAAGAGAAATGAATTACCTGTTAATGGAAAATTCTTAAACAGGTATTTTGTTGGGAAACTCCTCATTATTGCAGTGTAGACATATAAGAGAAGGTCTCTCCCTGTTTTAGAGAACATTTTGTGTTGCTATTACCTGTTGCTATGCCTGAGGCTAGATGATTTATTAAGGAAAATTTATTTATCACATAGTTCAAGAGCATAGTGATAGCATTTGCTTAGCTTTTGGTGAGGGCCTCATGGCGGATGGTATCACATAGCAGGCACATGTGTGAGTAGCCTGCAGGTGTGTGCCAAAAAGGCCAACATGAGGTATTATAAAATAAGTTTTATAAAACTTATAAAATAAGTTTTATAATACCCTACTTTCAGTAACAAATCTCATCTTGTGAGGACTAGATCACTCGTAAGGTATCTAACCCATTCTCTTGAGAAAGACAATCCATTCATCAGGATAGAGTCCCTATAACCTAGTTATCACTAAAGTCCTACCACCTCTTAATACCTTTAAGCTAAGGACCAAGCTTCTAGCACATAAGTCTTTGGGGGACAGATGATGTCCAAACTATAGCAGCCCCACAGCTGGCATGGTAAAGATTTTACAGCTGACCACTAAGCAACCATAGTTATTGTGATAAATGTTTCTTAGTTATGTGTAAACCATGTTCCTTTTACCTTTCATCATTGATGAATGTTATTATTATTATTTTTGTTAAATATGGTAATATTTCAAGATTAGCAAATGCTGTCAGAAATCAAAACAAAATGGTGAGAAGTATTGAGTTGTAAATATCTGCATGTTAGTGTTAGCAGGTAATTTATTTGTACAAAAAGTGACAAAGAGGGACAAACTATTTGGGAAAGTAAACTCTTTTGTTTAAAAAAATTGCAACAAAATAGTTTCAGTCTTTTAAGACTATTTATAAAAGTAGGGGCTGGGAGTGTGACTCAGTGGTAGAGCACTTGCCTAGCATACACAAGAGACCCTGAGTTCCAACCCCAGCACTATAAACACAGAACAAAGCGAACAGGACAAAACTTTCCATCTAATACAAGCTCCATGAGAAAATGCCCTATAATTTTTAAAAAATAAAAGAAGGATTTGACTCTTCCTTGACTTGTCCATTCTCAAAGATGAATTAGAAAAATCTCCCTTTGAAGCATATATAATGTACAATTCAGTTACATAGTTCTTTCTTGGCCTTTTAACACATAAGGCTTTGTGAAAACATGGAAATGTTGCTGCTCTGCAACATTGAGAACTCTACAATAATTAGCATAGAAGATACTGATTCTTTTTTTTAAAAAATTTAATTATTTTATTTAAATGCGTTTCAAGTCATAGTACATATATAGAACACAATTTTTCCATTTCTCTGGTTGCAAACCAGATAGAGTCACACCATTTGTGTCTTCATACATGCACCAAGGGTAGTGATGACAATCTCAATCAACCATCATTACTATACCCATTTCCCTTTCCTTCCTCCCACCTCCCCACTACCGCATCCATAGTTCCTCCATTTCTCCTATGTTCCCCATTTCCACCCACCTTAAGTATCATCATCCACTAATCAGAGAGAACATTCGGCATTTGGTTTTTTTGGATTGGCTTACTTCACTTAGCATAATATTCTCCAATTCAATTCATTTGCCTACAAATGCCATAATTTTATTCTCTTTTATTGCTGAATAATATTCCATTGTGTAGATGTACCACAGTTTCTTTATCCATTCATCTATTGAAGGGCATCTGGGTTGCTTCCACAGTTTTGCAATTGTGAATTGTGATGCTATAAACATTGAAGTTACTGCTTTATTGTAGTGTGCTGCTTTTAAATCTTTAGGGTATAGGCCAAGGAGTGGGATAGCTGGATCAAATGGTGGTGGTTCCATTCCAAGTTTTTTAAGAAATCTCCATACTGCTTTCCAGATTGGTTGCACCAATTTGCAGTCCCACCAGCAATGTTTGAGTGTACCTTTTTCACCACATCCTTGCCAGCACTTATTGTTGCTGGTATTTTGGATAGCTGCCATTCTGACTGGGGTGAGATGAAATCTGAGCATAGTTTTGATTTGCATTTCTCTAATGGCTAGAGATGATGAACATTTCTTCATATGTATATTTATTGATTGTATATCTTCTTCTGATAGGTTTCTATTCAGCTCCTTAGCCCATTTATTGATTGAGTTGTTTGTTTTTTTGGTGTTAAGTTTTTTGAGTTCTTTATATATCCTGGAGATCAGTGCTCTATCTGATGTACGTGTGGCAAAAATTTGCTCCCAGAATGTAGGCCCTCTGTTCACCTCATTGATAGTTTCTTTTGCTGTGAAGAAGCTTTTTAGTTTAAGTCCATCCCATTTATTGATTCTTGCTTTTATTTCTTGTGCTATAGGAGTCTTGTTAAGGAATTCAGGGCCTAATCCAACGTGATGAAGATTTGGGCCTACTTTCTCCTCAATTAGCCGCAGGGTCTCTGGTCTAATTCCTAGGTCTTTGACCCACTTTGAGTCGAGTTTTGTGCATGGTGAGAGATAGGGGTTAAGTCTTATTTTCCTGCAAATGGATTTCCAGTTTTCCCAGTACCATTTGTTGAAAAGGCTATCCTTTCTCCAATGAATGCTTTTGGCACCTTTGTCTAGTATGAGATAGCTGTATTTTTGTGGATTTATCTCTGTGTCTTCTATTCTGTACCATTGGTCTACATGTCTATTTTGGTGCCAGTACCATGCCGTTTTTGTTACTATTGCTTTGTAGTGAAGTTTAAGGTCTGGTATTGTGATGCCTCCTGCTTCACTCTTCTTGCTCAGAATCGCTTTGGCTATTCTGGGTCTCTTATTTTTCCAAATGAATTTCATGATTGCCTTTTCTATTTCTATAAGAAAGGAGTTTGGGATTTTAATTGGAATTGCATTGAATCTGTATAGTGCTTTGGGTAGTATGGCCATTTTAATAATATTGATTCTGCCTATCCAGGAACATGGGAGGTCTTTCCATCTTCTAAGATCTTCTTCAATTTCTTTCTTTAATGTCTTGTAATTTTTACTGTAGAGGTCTTTCACCATTCTTGTTAGATTTATTCCCAAGTATATTATTTTTTTGGAGGCTATTGTGAATGGAGTAGTTTTTCTAACTTCTCTTTCAGAGGACTCATTGCTGATGTATAGAAATGCATTTGATTTATGGACATTAATTTTATATCCTGCAACTTTGCTGAATTCATTTATCAGTTCTAGAAGTTTTCTGGTGGAACTTTTGGATCCTCTAAGTATAGAATCATGTCATCTGCAAATAATGATAGTTTGAGTTCTTCTTTTCCTATTCATATCCCTTTAATTTTCTTCATCTGTCTGATTGCTCTGGCTAGAGTTTCAAGGACTATATTGAATAAGAGTGGTGAGAGAGGGCATCCCTGTCTTGTTCCCATTTTTAGAGGGAATGCTTCAATTTTTCTCCATTTAGGATGATGTTGGCCTTGGGCTTAGCATATATTGCTTTAAGAATGTTGAGGTATGTTCCTACTATCCCCAGTTTCTCTAGTGTTTTGAACATGAAAGTGTGCTGTATTTTGTCGAATGCTTTCTCTGCATCAATTGATAAAATCATGTGATTCTTATCTTCAAGTCTATTGATATGATGGATTATGTGTATTGATTTCCATATGTTGAACCAACCTTGCATCCCTGGAATGAACCCCACTTGATCATGGGTCACTATTTTCTTAATATGCTTTTGTATGCGATTTGCCAAAATTTTATTGAGAATTTTTGCATGTATATTCATCAGGGATATTGGTCTGATATTTTCCTATTTTGATGTGTGTCTGGTTTTGGGATCAAGGTAATACTAGCCTCATAGAATGAGTTTGGAAGGGTTCCTTCTTTTTCAATTTCATGGAATAATTTGAGGAGTAGTTAGTTAGTTCTTCTATGTAGGTCTTATAGAACTTGGCTGAGAATCCATCTGGTCCAGGGCTTTTCTTGGTTGGAAGGCTCTTGATGGCCTCTTCTATTTCTTTGCATGTAATTGATCTGTTTAAGTCATGAATGTCCTCCTGGTTCAATTTGGGCAGGTCATATGTGTCTAGGAATTGTTTGTGTCTTCAGGGTTTTCTATTTTACTGGAATATAAGTTTTCAAAATAGTTTCTGATTATTCTCTGTATTTCAGCAGGGTCTGTCGTGATGTTCCCTTTTTCATCACAAATTTTGGTAATTTGTGTTTTCTCTCTCTTTCTTTTTGTTACGATGGCTAAGGCTTTGTCAAGTTTGTTTATTTTTTCGAAGAACCAGCTTTTTGTTTTATGAATTTTTTGGATTGATTCTTGAGTTTCAATTTCATTGATTTCAGCTCTAATTCTAATTATTTCCTGTATTCTACTTCTTTTGGTGTTGCTTTGTTCTTCTTTTTCTAGGGCTTTGAGTTGTAGTGTCAAATCATTGATTTGTTGATTTTTAGCTCTTTGAATATATGAGCTTAATGAAATGAACTCTCCTCTCAGCACTGCCTTCATAGTGTCCCAGAAATTTTGGTATGTTGTATCAGAGTTCTTATTTACCTCCAAGAATTTTTTAATCTCTTCCCTGATGTCTTCGGTTACCCATGCATTGTTCAATAGCAAATTATTGAGTCTCCAGGTGTTATAGTGGCATCTTTTGTTTAAGCTGTCATTAACTTCTAGTTTCAGTCCATTATGGTCAGATAGAATGCAGGGTAGTATCTCTATTTTTTTGTATTTACTGAGACTTGCTTTGTGGCATAGCATATGATCTATTTTGGAGAAGGATCTATGTGCTGCTGAGAAAAACGTGTATTTGCTTGTTGAAGGATGGAATATTCTATATATATCCATTAAGTCTAGATCATTGGTTGTTCTATTAAGTCTTGTAGATTCCTTGTTTAGTTTTTGTTTGGAAGATCTGTCCAGTGGTGAGAGAGTTGTGTTAAAGTCACCCAATACTATTGTGTTGGGATGTATTTGGTTCTTGAATTTGAGAAGGGTTTTTTTGATGAACATGGATGCCCCATTGTTCGGGGTATAGATATTTAAGATTGTTATGTCTTGTTGATGTATGATTCCCTTAAGCAGTATTAAATGACCTTCTTTATCCCTTTTCACTAATTTTGGTTTGAAGTCTACTTTATCTGAAATGAGAATGGAAACTCCTGCTTGTTTATGCAGTCCATGTGAGTGATAAATTTTTTTCCATCCTTTCACCTTCAATGTGTGAGTATCTGTTTCTATGAGATGAGTCTCTTGGAGGCAGCATAGTGTTGGATCTTTTTTTAAAATCCAATCTGTCTGTCTGTGTCTTTTAATTGCTGAGTTTAGGCCATTGACATTCAATGTTATTATGGAGACATGGTTTGTATTTCCAGACATTTTGGTTTATTATTAGTTTTTAACTGGACTGGGTTTCTCCTTTGATTGGCCTTTAGTGTAGCTCCTCCCTCTGCAGGTTTTCATTGTTGTTTATCATTTCCTCCTCATGGAATATTTTACCAAGAATGTTCTGTAGTGCTGGCTTTATTGCTATGAATTCTTTTAATTTTTGTTTATCTTGGAAGGTTTTTATTTCATCATCAAACCTAAAACTTAATTTTGCTGGATATAACATTCTTGGTTGGCATCCACTGTCTTTTAGCACTTGGTGTATGCTTTGCCCTGATCTTCTTGCTCTCAGGGTCTGGGTTGAGAAGTCTGCAGTGATCCTAATTGGCTTCCCTCTATATGTAATCTGATTCCTTTCTCTTGTGGCTTTTAAGATTCTCTCCTTATTCTGAATGTTAGGCATTTTCATTATGATGTGCCTTGGTGTAGGTCTGTTGTTATTTTGAACATTTGGTGTTCTGTACACCTCTTGAATTTGATTATCCAATTCCTTCTTCATATTTGGAAAGTTTTCTGATATTATTTCATTTAATAGATTGTTCATTCCTTTGGTTTAGAATTCTATGTCTTCTTCTATCCCCAAAATTCTTAAATTTGGTCTTTTAATGTGATCCCATAGATCTTGAATGTTTCAATCATGGTTTCTTACCATCTTCACTGTGTGGTCAACTCTATTCTCAAGGTTGAATATTTTATCTTCATTGTCTGAGGTTCTGTCTTCCAAGTTGTCTAATCTGTCGGTGATGCTTTCTATTGAGTTTTTATTAGGTTTATTGTTTCTTTCATTTCAAGAATTTGTGTTTGGTTCCTTTTCAGAATCTCTATCTCCTTGTTGAAGTGACCTTTTACTTCCTGTATTTGCCTGTATCTCTTTATCGAAATGATCTTTTGCTGACTGGGCTTGCTCTCTTATATCGTTCTTTAAGTCACAGAACATTTTAATTATGTACATCCTGAATTTATATTCTGTCATTTCTTCTGCTGCAGTAACCATGGATTCTAATATTGAAGAATCTTGGTGTGTTTGAGTCATTTTCTTCCCTTGTTTTTTCATGATGTTTTTGTGTCTTTCCTTCTAGCTCTGTTGATCCTAGTTGTTACAGTTTTTACTTTATATGTGTATAGTTTCCCTCCAGAGTTTCAATACCTCTCATTTAAAGGGGAGACCAATATTGGTTGATCACAATAGAAGCAAAATATAGTTTCAAACCAAGTAGCTCCCTACAGCTCCCAAATACATTTACAGTTTAGTCATGATATACACCAATTATGAGTTCTTTTAAAATCTATTATGTAACCAAGAAGTGTGCACAAGGGTCTATATTTCCTATTGGTGGGTGGGCTAGGGACACTAGAAGTTGCAGTATAGGGTAGAATACTGGGGTGGTAGGAAGTGAGGATATGGTTATTAGATCTTAGAAAGCATGAAAAAGGGATCCAAGAGAAGTTGGCTATTACTAGAAAGAACAACAGAGAGTTGGGGAAAACCGGTAAGGAAGGAGAAAAGAAGGGTACAGCGAGGAGAGATGATAGCAAGAAAAATACAACATATGCAAGTGGCAGATACAAGGCTATCTAGTACCACTCTAGTATTCAGTTCAGAAATCCTAATCTATTATATTCCACTGTATAACAAATATTTGGGTTCACAACTGTTGGGGATTACAGGGTAGGAAAAGAGTGAGAGAGAAAAGAGGGAAGGAAAGAGAAAGAAAGGAAAGAGCAGAGAAATAAAACAAAAAGATTAAACAAGAGAAATATTAGGAGAAAAAGGTAAAGGATACGATAAAAAGTAAGAATAGAAGAAAATAAAAAAACAATAAAAAAAAGTCTCAAAGTGAATAAACAGGTATGGTTCCTTTCACCTCCAGTAGGTGGAGTTGTTTATTTCTTGCTGGACTTTCTCTGCTGGTGGCCTGGGTGTGGGTTTCACAATTGGGTGACATTTTGGGCTGCTGGTGAAGACTTTGATTCAAGGCTGCATTGCCGCCAAAGTTTGTACCAAGTTGCTGTCCCAGTGCCCCCCGAGACTGGGCTCCCCAGAGTCTCAAGGTAGCAGTCCCTGGTCTGTTGGCTGGACACCTGTGGGGGTTCCTTTGGGCAGATCTGTGCCCTCTGCAGCTCCTGTCAGTCCTCAGGGACTCTGAGGCGGAACTGGGGCGGGCCCAGGCCGCCCTTGGGCTGAGCTGTCTCTTCTGGCGTCTCTGGAGCGTCTCCTACACTGAATTTGTGCTTCCCAGTGGTAGCGGCTGGGGCTGTGGGTCCACGAGAGCCACTGCTGTGGGCCCTGTGTGGTTGGGTGGGCCCTGGAGCCAAGTATCTTGTGTAGAAGCTGTCCCCGCTCGGGGCAAGCCGTGGGCTAAGGCTCTGAGCTGCCCACAGCTGCTCACCTCCGCCACTGCTGAAGTCACGCTGTGGCAATGGCTGTTGTCTGGTGGCCCTGTTTACACACGCAAGTGAAATTTCCTGTGGTGGTAGCTGTAGGGTGATGCCTAAAAGCTGGCTGGAAGATAGTATTACCGCATTTTCAATCTTCGGTTTTGGTGAGACTGACTGCTGCGTCCATCTAAGCCGTCATCTTGCCCTGTCTCGACCCAGATACTGATTCTTACATGGACAGAACTGGATTTATTTTCTGCCCTGTTACCTATTGTGGGATCTAAAGTAGGAAAATGGGCTTTTTAATTGTGTATTCCTGGTTCTGCCCCATTTTTACTGGTTGATATTTTCATATACTGGTAAAACTATTGGCATGTTTCTCAAAGAGAGATGCAGTTGCTCAATCAAGGTGTCCAATTGATGATAAATGGACATAAAAATGTGGCATATATACCCAATGGAATATTATTTGTTCACAAAAAAGAGTAAAATCCTGTCATGTGTGGTAACAGTGATGGGACTGCAGGACTTTACGTTGAGTGAAATAAGCCAGATGTAGAAATACAAGTACAATGTAGAAGCACAGTGTGGAATAGTGATCACTAGAGGCTAGAAGGGTGTGGGGAGGGAGGATGAAGGAAAGCTGGAAAAGAGTAGAGAGAAGGAATAAGTCCTAGTGTTTTATAGAACATCAGAGTTACTATAGATTGCAGCAATTTAGTCTATATTTTAAAAAGAACTAAAAGGATTTTAAGGCTTCGAACACAAAGAAATAATGCATGTTTAAAAAGATGGAAATGCTAATTACCTTGATTTAATCATCACACATTGTACACATGGACCAAATTATCCCACCGTATTCAATAAATGTGTACAATTGTTATGTCAATTAACAAACTAAAAAATAAAAATAGTGTAGAAAGAATCAAAATGCATTCTGCTGTCATGTATACCTAATTAGAATAAAAAAATCCCCCCCAAAAATTAAAAATTTAAAAAATGGCCATAATGAAAAAAAAAGAACAAATTTATTTGTAATAGTTCATATAATTAATAAATTTGGATATTTCAGATTAAGGTGAATTATTTAGAAGGTGAGGGTGTAAATTTAACTTTGTATGTTATCTTTGAACTAGGACAATTCAACATCACATGGGATGATTATATAACATTATTCAATAGGACTCTTTTGAGGGTGAAAAACATGTATCAACTGGGACTGTTTATGGGAGAATGCAGACATATGGTCATGCAGCCTTAAACACTTTTCTACTATTTTTCTTTTCATGGGTATTTTGGGGATTTGTGAAGTTGTAAGGAATTTTGAATGTGGGAGAAAACACTCAGTGACCTTGTACTTGTTGATATTCAAACATGGGCTTGAAATTTTTTGTCACTTCTTCCATTAAGAGGTAAGGTCTTTGATACCATCCCTTGAATCTGGGCAGGTTTGTATCTTCTTTGACCAATAGAATATGATGGAACCCACTATAATTTCCAAGGCTGAGTGTCCTTTTTCTGTTACTATAACAGAATGCCCAAGAGATTGGATACTTACAAAGAAAATAGGGGGACTGGGGTTGTGGCTCAATGGGAGAATGCTCACCTAGCATGCATGGGGCAATGGGTTCCATCCTCAGCACCACATAAAAATAAAAATAAAAAGTATTGTATCCACTTGCAACTAAAAAATAAATAAATAAAAAAAGAAAATAATTTTACCTAGTTCACCGTTTTGGAGTCTGAAAGTATAAGATCAGGTGGCCACATCTGTTTGGACTCTAGTGAAGACCCCTTTGGCTATATCATGGTATGGCTGACAGTGTCATGGTGGAAGCATATAAGAGGGAGAAAGAAGTTACATGTTGTAATAGGAAGAGTAAAGATTTAGGGACCAGACTTTCTCTTTTCATAACAACTCATTCTCACAGTTACTAACCAGAGTCCTGAGAGAACTGCATCCATCTCTTTCAGGGGTGACACCCCCAATGACCTAATTACCTCCCCATAGGTCTGACCTCTTATAGATCCCACTACTTCTCAACATCACCACACTGAGAACCAAGCTTCCAGCAAATGCACCTTTGAGAGACAAACACAGGCCACATTCAAACCATAGAACTGGGTCAATAGATGATGCAGTGTTTATCTTTTCCTCTGGGATACTCCTGTTAGTACTACTGAGATACCATGTAAAAAAATCTAACTTCCCTTGGCTGCTGTGTTATGAGGAAGCCACAGGTGACATTCAGATGTTTTGGTCAGCAGTCCTAGTCTCAAGTCACCCAGCCTAGATGAACACAAGTGAATGAGCCTTCAGATGACCCCAGGTGGCGGCTTTCAGGTCTTCCCAGCTGAGGCTACTGTCATTCTGAAGGAAGATGAACCATCATTGCTTTAGCCTTTTCAAATTTCTGACCCAACAATTCCATGAGCATAGAAAAGTGATTGTGTTAAGTCACTAGGTTCTAGGGAAATTTGTCATACAATAATAGTGATGGGAATCTTATGCTTTCTACTTTTACAGTTATCTATTTCAAGCTACTCCAGGACTTTCCCAAGTACCCTTGGCTTTGGGCAGAAAATTCTCACAGTCCTGAGCACACTGTTAGCCCTGTCTGAGGTGGTTTTTAGTTCTGATTCACTCTACCTACATATTAGCTATCTTTAGGCATGTCTAGTTTTTTTAGACTTGTCTGATACTTATTAACTTTCCTATCCTTCAAATTAGAATGTTTTATACTCTGAGACCAACTTTAGAGTTTCAGTAAATGCTGTTTGTACTTTTTTTTGTGTGTCTTTTCTCCTCAGGTAGGTGGGCATATAAGCTCCTTCAGGGCAGGAGGCATCGCAGGCTGTATATTTGATCCTGTGTAGCACAGGGCAGTGATGACAGTGATGGAGGACTATTTTCCTGGCACTGTCTGGGACCATATTTACATATTTACATATTCGCTATTTCTCTTTGTCTCCAATTGTGGTATTTAAAAACATTATCAAGGACAACTTTGAACTGTAAAGAGAAAGCAGAAGAGAACATTTTAGATGTGCCTGTGCAAGATGAGTTAATGAGATGCTGGGCAACAAAAGCACATAATGGATAATGTTATTTGTGGAATAAACAAGGCTACCAGAATATGCCAATACAAAATCCTTTATTAATGGGTAGATTTAGACTCTTTTAAAGCTTTTGATCATGTTTTACAGGCTAATAAAGCTTCTTGGGGAAAAGCAAAGTCTAAAATCTTTCTAATAAATTAGTTGATGCTTTTATTTTCCCTAAATTGATTATTGTGTTCTAATAAGGAAAGGTTTAAGGAGGTTTCTTGGCAATGGATAAAAGAATTTCTCAAAGAATTAGAAAGATATTAAGAAGACACAGAAGGTTAATTTTTAATTTTAAAAATGGTTCATTTTAAGGTTAACTGTTTAGGAGGGTTTTCTGGTTCCAGGACGATGAAGATAAGAGTTATCCTGATAAAATGTGACACCCTGTGGTGATGTTTTGTGGTCTGCCAGTGATATCATTTTATCTCTTCATTCTGGGCTTCACTCAGAGTTGAAATTTGTAATAGCAGACTGGAGTCAAAGTTTCCAAGTTTTCCATTTCCTCTACTGGAAGTGGCAAAAATAGCAAGGGAAGACTTGATACTAGATGAAATTACTGAATATGGACAAAATACGTGGAACTGTAGAGAAATGTTAGAGGCAATTTTTTTTTTTCAAAGAAACTGGAAAGACAGCATTATACAAAACTAAGAGTTATTTTGCTTTGTCATTTTAAGAAATTGATCAACAGACACATGAAAAAATGTTGCAATCAGAGAAATGCAAATCAAAACTAACCTAAGATTTCATCTCATGCCAGTCAGAATGGCAATTATCAAGAATACAAACAACAGTAAGTGTTGACGAGGTTGTGGGGAAAAAGGCACGCTCATACATTGCTGGTGGAACTGCAAATTGGTACAACCAATCTGGAAAGCAGTATGCAGATTCCTTAGAAATCTTGGAATGGAACCACCATTTGACCCAGCCATCCTACTCCTGGGGCTATACCTAGAAGACTTAAAAACAGCATACTACAGTGACACAGCCACT